>JAFFST010048191.1:12066-17066 GCA_022414735.1 Noturus placidus | reverse complement strand
AGAACTCTTTGGCTATAGAACACCATATCCACAGTGAAACATGGGGTTGGGAGCATCATGACATGGGGCTGTTTCTCTGCAAACAATACTTGGACATTACATGTCCATCCATCCATCCATCTTCAACCGCTTACTCCTTTTCAGGGTCACGGGGGAACCTGGAGACTATCCCAGGAAGCATCGGGCACAAGGCGGGGTACACCCTGGACAGGGTGCCGGTCCATCACAGGGCACAATCACATACACACACACATTCATACACTACGGACACTTTAGACACGCCAATCAGCCTACCATGCATGTTTTTGGACTGGGGAGGAAACCGGAGTACCCGGAGGAAACCCCCGACACACGGGGAGAACATGCAAACTCCGCACACACATGACCCTGGAGGTGTGAGGCGGACGTGCTAACCACTAAGCCACCGTGTGCCCGACATTACATGTTATTGAAGGAAAAATGAATGGAGTGAGGTACCAGGACAAATAAGAGGAAAATTTAATCTCTGCCAAAACTTTCATCTGGCAAGAAGATATACATTTCAACAGGCATCAGAGGAGTCCTCATAAATGTATTCTGATTTGAAGATGATACTTCTTACTTTAGTCACCTTCATGTTGTAATTATCAACAAAAGCGTTGCAAAGTTTTATTTTTTATTTTTTTTACACTTTCACTAAATCTGGGTAGCACCTTGACAACAAATATAACCACAAATGACAACCACAGAGCCAAAGCCGCACTGTGGTGAAATGTGGCTTCAGAAACTTGTCACCATGCTACACATTTCTCCTTCCTGTATATGTAGTAAATGCAGGAGAGACTGTGTCTCCCTATAAGTGGACAATATTCTTTCATGACTTCAACACAAACTCCATGTTTTATGTAATACAATGACTTGTTCGAGGTGAGGGGGAGCGAGAGCTAGAGAAAGCGTGTGGAGGTAGACATGGAGAGAGTTCATATCTATTGGAGTTGCACAAGGTTTGTACAAAATATTCTCTGAATAACGGAGAGATTTTTATTTAGCCAAGGAAAAAACATCATAAGGGAATAAAAATAATTTTTCAGCTAATTCTGCTAAAGTGCATCACTTATTCTCTTTCTCAGAGATTTTTTTGTGTCAACTTTTCATGTCACATCATCAACCACAACTAACGTGCAAAATCAGCAGGGGATCAAATACTTTTTCCCCCCACTGTACACAGAGTTCAATAAGCAATGTACTGCACCTCAATCACCTCACTAAACAAATCCTACAAATTGGGTCTCTTTTGGAACCAGTACCTCTGACTACATCCCTTCTTCTGTAATTAAACTCACCCACTGAGAAAGGAATCACTTCTGAAAATTATGCCTTCTACACTCTCTCTCTGTCTCTTTCTCATACACGCACACACACACACACACACACACACACACACACACACACACACACACGCACGCACATTAGAATTCATTTTTATCATTATTACTGGAATTGGGTTTTGACAGAACTGTCACTGCCAATGTGATTTCACAACAAAGATATGCTTGCTTTCTGTGTGTGTGTGTGTGTGTGTGTGTGTGTGTGCATGGGTGTTACCTGAAAGTCTAATGCATTGATCTCTACAACAAAAGGCTATTAACTCCCCCTTCTGGTTCATTTTTCCTATAATGGGGTGACTGACCTTAGCTTCAGGATGCTTTCGTGCCTGTGTGCTTCAGTCCAGTTTACACAATGGTGTACTACAACATTCATTCAAGCGATGCAAACAGCAATAAAAGTACACCTGTAAGTACTGACGCATAATATTCTGAGATCTGCAAGTACAACAGAAGGATCTCATTGAAATGGTAAAGCAGAGTGAGCTGATTTGGTGACACTTCCTGTAACATTGCTGCTGTTTGAAGTAAAAAAATAGCTGCACTGATTCCTGATTAGAGCTTAGTGGTCCTGAATGAAAGTATAAATCCTCCTCAATGCCTCTTCAAAGCTTCTGGTTTTTCCTGATTAAAGTGTCACTGAGGTACACATGACCAGTTCATCTGTAGCTGCACAACAATACATCCAGCCATAGATAAATGTTAACACACTCTTCCTTAGAAAAAAACATCTGTGAATGTGTGTGAGAAATGGCTGAAGTGATAATTCACTCACTCACTCATTCACACACACACACACACACACATGCACACACACACGCACACACACACACACAGAGTTATGTCCTTTAATAGGACTCGGTGGAGCATTCACTGTGGCCATTGTGGCGTATCGATCTGATTCAGATTTCTGAGATTTTCCCTGTGGAGAGCAGTGCTATTGTTCACACACACACACACACACACACACACACACACACACACACACACACACACACACACACACACGCATGCTTGTCTTACCATACTTGTGAGGATCTTCCACTGACAAAATTATTAATGTAGCTAATTAATGCCATGATTCAGCAAAACCTAATCCTAACCATATCATCAGTAACCACAAGAAAAGTGTTTTTGTTTGTTTAAAAAAAGCATTTTTCTTTATAGGGACTTCGTAATTGTTTGTTGTTACTATATTTAAAGTATTATTTTCACATATTTATACTTTACTTTTTGTTACTACTATTATTACTATAAGTACTAAAATTGAATACTTGTACTCTTACCTAATTACATTTCAAGATTAATTTTATACCTTCAAAATACTCTTCAAAATACCCAAAAAGGTTTCTTTTGTTCTCCAGCCAAATGACTGTAGCCCAATGGGCTCAGTATAACATCTAATCAAGTTCATCAGTGTAGGAAAAGAAACTATAAAGAATATTGCCAAATCATCATCTGTGCTGAGCTTCTTAAGCTACATGAGGCACATGCAACCCACACACAGGAAAACAGACATGCTCCTTGCATGACTGCTGCCTGAGTGCTGAATGGACAGCTCTGTTTCAGCACCCTGCATGTTGTGGATAGCTTGGAAGCACATGGCTGCAAGACGGGGCAGTAGAAGCCCACATGGCTGGCGGCAATAAGTGGAGCAGCGGCTCCTCACACTTCTGCAGACGATGGGAGAGTACAAAAGATGGAATAGATAACAGGTGCCAAAGATAACTCCCTGGCCACGCTGCACCCTCGGCCAATACCCGCTACCTACGCCACGCTCTCTGGGTCCCGCCTCGAGCCTACTCCAGCTCACTTGCCACTCCCCAATACGGGAAGACAGCAGCATGCACAGCCTGCACAGACATACCTCATGCCCTCACCTTCCCCTTTCCCTCACTTATTAAAATAAAATCCAATTTTTTTTTCTTCAGTCCTTCCTCAAGAGTGTTTGTGTTTCCTCCTATTTTCTTCACTATAGCTAACAATATATTGGCTAGGCATCAAGACAAATTCTAGCTAATGGTACACATAGGACATTTACATTCTATTTTACTTCTGATGAATTAATTAGGAAACTAGTCATGTATACGATCAGCAAACTTAAAGACATTGAATGATTTTTTTTTCCCCAAGCAAAATTGTGTAGCTACTTTAAAATGAAAATAACCTTTGGTTAATTTTGGTTTTGTTTAGTAATGAAAGTTAGTGTTCACATAATTTTAAATCTTCATTGAAAATGTATTTTTATTCTCTAGTTTTGAAAAGGGTTTTAATAGGTTCAATAGGTTGTACATATATTGTGTTATGGGTTGACTCTGAGAGTGATTTCTCTTCCCCGAAGTCTCCTCTCCAATCCATTATATTCAGTCTGACAGGGTAGCACATCTCTGACAGATTAATGACACTCTGTTAGATTACTGGATTAAGAGATACACATGGATCTGACACCTGAAATCAGACACATTATGGATTACCGATCTCCAGAGCTATCCATCAAAGAAGTGAGCTCACAAGTAATGAATTTGATTTTGTACTCAAGTTCAGAGTTAAATAATGAAATTTTGAAGACATTTAACAAAAAGGATCATTGAATTAAGATTTTCAAATAAAAAAAACCAATGCAACATTTATTATGACGTGTGTATTGTTGAAATATCTTTAATCATCATGATGGCACAATTAGTGATTAGAAACAGAGATAACTACATCCCTGAAACTTATGAATAAATGAATAAAATGCATCTTCTTAGCTGCAAGTCTATAAATGAATATGAATAAATTAATTGTGGAATCACAGCAGAAAACAATGCGTGTGGAGGAACATATACAGCAGTCATTACTCAGTCTTTGCATCCACCACTGCGTGACACCTAAGTGAACCTCTAAATTGAGAATATATGGGACGCAAAGAAAATAATTAAACATGGCCTTTTCTTGCAGTGACTCATGCTTTAAATTAAGAGCTTTTTAAAGGTCACCTTGTTAGATGTTTTTCACCAGGACCTCATCAGGTAAAAGTCAACCATCAACCTTTGGTGTGTTTGTCAAGTTGAAACATTTCACTGCACAAGATGCATTGTTGCTCATAACCATCTATGAATGTCTATATATAGACTTCTATGTAATTCCAAAAAATAATTCCAAAAAAGCTGGGACAGTATGTAAAATGCTAATAAAAACAAAGAGGAGTGATTTGTAAATGTATTTTGACTTGTATTTAAAAAAAAAAGTATAAAGACAAGGTATTTTAAGTTATACCTAATCAACTGCATAGTTTTTTAAAGATAAACATTTAGTTTGAAACTGATACATGCAACATGTTCCAAAAAAGTTGGAACGGGGCATTTTAGGTTGGATGTGAAACAGCTAAGTCATTTGTCTAATCATAGTATATAAGGAGCCTCCAAAAAAGGCCTAGTCCTTCAAGAGCAAGGATGAGTCGAAGCTCGCCAATCTGCCAACAGATGCGTCAGAAGCATAATATTTCCTTCTCCAAACACGGCCAGTTTAGTTGATGCCAAAGAGTTCCATTTTGGTCTCATCTGATCACAACACTTTCACCCAGTTGTCCTCTGGTGGTCAGATGAGACCAAAATGGAGCTCTTTGGCATCAACTCAACTCGCCGTGTTTGGAGG
>JAFFST010048188.1:78063-98341 GCA_022414735.1 Noturus placidus | reverse complement strand
GGGGGGGGGGGGGTATTGGAGTTCAATCAAGCTGATAACCATAATGTTGTATCAGGAAACACACTGCCTCTTGCCACATTGCTAAAAAAACAACAACAAATTTTTCACTGAAAGACTATTAAAGCTTTTGAATGCTTTAAATAGAAGAAACCTTGCAGATGAATTGGCTAAGTGCTATAACAACATCATGATAAATGCCAGCATAGATTTCATGAACCAAAAAAGGATTGCAGTAGCACTTTTTAAATTATAATTATTATTATTTTTTTAATTTAGGTTAAGGGCAGAAACAGGATGTTCTCTGTGAACTTCAGAATAATTATTTGATTTTCAGCTTGAGATCTGTGAATGTAAAAAGATAAAATGGGAATGGGAATTGCTACTCTGTGTGGCAGCTGACAGCACTGCTTTCACTGTAACTGAAAAGCTCAATAAATCGTATATTTGTCAGGACCTTGCTCCTCCAATAAGCTTAAGTGCTACACAAAGTAGTTGTATTTAAAGAGTAAAACACAAAAGCAACAAATGGCACTTTCGTTGATGTAAGACAAGCCTCAGACATGCACTTCACCAATGAAAATGTTTTACATACCTCAAAGTCGAGGTCCTGGTATCTTGACTTTCTCCTCTGTATAAGCAAAGAGGCATGTGTTAGATGGCAAAATAAATATAGCAACTACTTGAAAAGCTTCTTGCTCAAATCTTGTCATGTCACTTCTGTTTTATCATGAAAGCATAATTTGTAAATATTTAGTTAATTAGTGTTTTATTCATTCCAGAAGAGCATGGGTTGGATACAATTTCTTTAGTTTTGATTTCGGTTTGGGTTGTTTGCCCAAGTACTTAGAAATAAAATATAGGTATTAAGCCTTGAATATCCTTGATGCACAGATATGGCCACAAACGTCATTAAGAACATATATGATATACCATCACTAAAGAGTTGATTTAGGTGAGAAACGGTTGTGTGGACATTCCCACTCTCTCTTTCCTTATTGACCATTGACTGCACACTCAACAACTGACAGGTGCAGACTACTGAGCAAAGGCGCAACAAGTTGGCCGGATGTGAGGCTGAACGGCAGTCAGTCCACCCTCTGAAATAACTTGCGGCTCCTGTGCTGCATACTTATTCTTGCTCTTCATGACATAACATGAGCATACGTATCATTACATGCAGATCCTCGGTCAAGAATACCTCAGCAGTCTTCGCCAGAGCCCACGTTAACTGACCATTCAAAGTTCCTGCCAGGCCTGCCCACCTCATGTAAAACCATTGGTGATATTTCGATATGAGCACTGATGGTATAGCATCATCACTGATGGTATAGCCCTAGCAGGCAGTCCCCTACTAGCTCATTTCATGCCCCTCAAGGGAGTGCATTGAACTTTCAAGGATCGATCTATACTCGCATAGTTGAACAGTCGATCTGTGACGAGATCCGTTGTGTAGACAGCTCAGTCCATCAGGCAAAGATTATGGAATCACCACACTTAGTGGAGCAAATAAACAAAGCACAGATATGACACTAAACAATTTTTGTTTAATAGAACCTTTTGGCTTCATGAAGCATACCTAAAACAACGCAAATTGTTTTAATTAATGGCATATTTTTTCCAGATCAAGTAGAGGAATAAATGAAGGAATAACAATGTTGAGGGGAAAAAATATGGAATCATCAAAAAAAAAAAAAAAAATCACAATTAGTGCTTTATTGCTCCTCCTCAGGCTTTTATGATGGCCTGAATTCTTTGAGGCATGGATTTCACTAATGAAAAACAATATTCTCCATCAAACTGGTTCCAACTTTGTTGAATAGTGGTTGACAGATCAGCTTTGCAGGATGGAGCCTTGTCATGGACCAAGTCTGATACTGTTCATTTGTGATTTTAACAAAAAATATGAAAAAATAATTGAGAAGCAGATATCTAATAATCTTTCAGTCAGTAGTTCTTAATCACTTTGTTGGTGTTGCCACAATAAACACAATAATTTTCCTTTTTATTTTGTTAAAAATGGTTCATTATGGCATCCTCTAAAGAGCATGCTCTGTTTAAAAGTCTAGTTGAATGTTAAGAACTTACCTCTAAAGAGCTCATGGAGGTAGTTGAGCCAGTCTCACTTCGTGCCATTCCTACGGTCTCTTCCATTTCAGCTAGGAAGTTCTTGACAGCGGTGCGAGGCTCAAATGACAGGGTCTGCATGTGTTCCAAGGCTCCAGGAAACTGCTGCTCCATTCCTGTGGTCATATGCTCCATCCCTGATGGGCCGATGTTAAACTCAGTGCCCACCTTGTAGTGCATCAGCCTGTCATGTTGCAGAGAGTCCATGGCAATGTTTCTCTTGCTATCCTCCTTCAGCAGAGTGGGCACACTGCTTGAGCCAGTGGGCAATGATGCTGAGGCCCGAGGCATCACAATGTAGTCCGTGTCCATGGGTCCCTGCTGCACATGGCTGCTGAGCTCTTGTTCACTCTGCCGCATGCCATCATCTGTGCACAAGTAAACAGTGCGGTGCATGTCACTTGCACTTTCGCCCATACATGGCTCACTCATGGGCATGTGCAGGCCTGATGGCTGTTGAATGATCACTTTCGATATGATGTTACCCGGCAATGTGGAGTAGTTGAGGCCCTCTGGGCCTTTTTCTTCCTCTTCGTCATTGAGGGAGATGCGGGACAGTGTTCCGGTGATGGTGGCAGCACGACAAGAGCCCATATCTTTATGGAGAGCTGTGGGTGGACAAGTATTGATAATATTTATTAGAAAATGGATAAATAAAATAGCTTCACTGGGCTTCCAAGAACTGTGCAGTTCCATTTGTATTCACAGCAGAAGTAAAACATGAAAAATGCTAAAATGGTAACTGTCTCTTCTACTTTTTTAAACAAATATTATTATTTTACCTTTATTAGCACTTACTAACAATGATAGTATTCTATTAAAGTATTTTAGTATTATAGCTTGTTCTTTACAGATGACAAGTCACAAGCAATTTTCCCCCATTTTAATCAGCAGCTCAATATGGAAAGATGATATATTTACCTCAGAACCACCACATGCTGACTTTTTTTTTTTTACCTATTCATGTCTGATCTGAACCATAAAAAGCACAGTAATTAGAAGCTCATAAATATCCACCATCTATTACTTACCTGATCGACAGGCAATGTCCACATCTTTTTCAAAATCAGTCTGTGGAGAGAGAGAAATGAATAAAAAATAATAAATAAATAAATAAATTATGTGAGATTTATATTTTCAGTCTACATAACAGTATGACCACAATTATTTATTATTATTTATATTATAAAATAGGTCTGGGTTTTTCATCTGTTGATTCATAGGAAATATATGTTCTAATAGAATAAAGGTAGTCACAGTAAGTAATCCTAAAGGACAGAAGGCCCTATGCACAATGGAATCATCATGGAGAAAATGATTCATCAAATGACCTTAGAAAAAAAAATAGAAGATCGGGGAAAGTGGCTATTATGAGGAAACACCATTAAATCAAGAGAACAGCAAGTTCTGAAGTCATTCTAAAAAAAACTCCCCACAGAAGAACTGTACTGAAAGTCAAAATGAGGATAAAATGTGATAAATCCAGAGGTGTGCTTTAGATTTAGTTAAAAGAACATGAAAGGTCTGCTGTAGCTTGCTAGGTAAGAGCTTCTTATAACCTTGTATTTTCAATGTAATGAAAGATGATTCCTGCTGTATTAATGCCTCATCCAAAATCTCTCATGCAAATACTGAGGACAATGTTAAACTGAAGACAAGGAACCAGAAGACTGCAGGATCATTGAAAGAGTAATTATTATTAGGTTCTGAACCCTGGTACTGGAATGTTTCTGGCCTGAATATTTTGTTGTTTTTTTCTGAATCCACGTCGCTCACCTTCTGCATTCACAAGAGGGTGCTAAACCACACACCCGCCCCACAGGCATGTTGTTAGAGGTTTGGTTAACAACTTTGATTTGATTACACTTTTTTCCAGTTTCATTTTCATATTTTGTTTAAAAAAAATTTCATTTTGAAATCAAGCTGCCTTGCATTATTGCATATTGTGTAGGCTATTATAGTAAAGTCAAGTGGATTTTTATTGTCATTACTCTATATAGCTTGTATGCATTGGAACGAAATAGCATATCTTCAGGCCCATGGTGCAACACGGAACAGTACACAAGACTACATGAAGTGCAAATACAGAACAGTGTGAGATGAGTGCAAAACAATAAATATTCAGAACAAAACAAGATAAGCAATGTAAGCTTTTGTGAATTTGCAGCACAAGTATAGGAGCAAAAACGAGTTCCGTAATATGACTGATGTGAGCTATGGAAAGTGCAGCGTGCAGTAGTACTGAGTCTTACTGGGTTAGGTGTTTGGCTAGCCCAGGTGAGCTTTGGGAGGCAGTAGTGTATTGTGTAATCTGACTGCCCCGGGAAGAAATTGTTCAGAGTTTGCTAGGTGGTGGCACAGATGAACCTGTATTTTCTGCAAGATGGCAGGAGGGTGAATAGTGGGGAGAGAGTGGTCGTCCGCAATACTGGTGGATTCGGGGCTGCAGTGGTTGTTGAATTTTGTGTCATTGATCGCTAGAGAGACCCTGATGATCTTTTCAATTGTCCTCACAATTCGCCGTAGGGTCTTGCAATAGGAGGCTGTACCGTTCCCAAACCACACAGTGAGACAGCTGGTCATGACACTCTTTATTGTCCCTCTGTAGACGGAGCTGAGGATGGGAGGGGGAAGTTTGGCTCTCTTCAGATTCCACAGGAAGTGGGCGTGCTGCTGGGCCTTCTTGACTAGGCAGGTGGTGTTGAGAGTCCAGGAGAGGTTCTCAGTCATGTACAGAACAAGAAACTTGGAGCTTTTGACTCTCCCCACAGTTATTCCACTGATGTGCAGTGGCGAGTGGTCCACTTGGGTTCTCCTGAAGTCGACAATGTTGATAAGACTAAAGGGAAGATTAAGAGATAGACTGTTGTGTCTACACCATTTTGAAAGCTGATTCACCTCCTCCCTGTATGCTGACTCATCACTGTTACTGATGAGCCCCACAACTGCAGTGTCATCAACAAACTTGATGACGTGATGGGAACTGAACTTTGCAGCAGTCATAAGTCAGCAGGGTAAACAGCAGTGGACTGAGCACGCAGCCCTGTGGAGTGCTGGTGTTCAGTGTGGTGCTTCTGGAGATGGAGTTGCCGATCCTGATGGACTGGGGCCTCTCCGGTCAGAAAGTCCAGGATCCAGTTACAGAGGGAGGTGTTTAAACCCAGCAGGTTCACCTTTGTTGTCAGTTGTTGTGGGATGATTGTGTTGAATGCTGAACTGAACTCTATGAATAGGATCCTTACATAATTGTCCCATTTTATGTAGATGGGAAAGAGACAGAGGGATGGTAGCAGATATGGTGCCCTCTGCTGAGCGGTTGGGACGGTATGCATACTGAAATGGGTCCAGTGTGGTGAGAAGAATGCTCTTTATGTGTTCCATGACTAGCCACTCAAAGTACTTCATGACGATAGGTGTGAGTGCAACAGGTCGGTAGTCATTCAGGCAGGACAAAGATGATTTCTTCGGCACAGAGATGATGGTGGCTGTCTTGAAACACACTGAGACAACTGCTTGGCTCAGGGACATGTTGAAGATGTCTGTGAGGACACCTGGCCAGGTATGTTGTCAGGACCTGCAGCTTTCCATGGGTTGATTCAGGACAGAGTTTTCCTGATGTCTACTGCAGACAGATAAAGTACTTGGTCGATGGGAGGTGGGGTAGTCTTCCTTGATGGCATGTTGTTCTGTGCTTTGAACCATGAATAGAAATCGTTCAGGGCATTTTTGAGCAAGGTCATAATCACAAGGTCATCACCACAGACAGACAGTAGCTTTGAAGTCTGTGATGGCCTGAATGCTTTGCAACATACACCTTGCTCTCTTGATGTTTGTGAAGTGACTGTGGACTCTTTCTGCAAAGTTGCACTTTGCCTCTCTGATAGCCAGGACAGATTCGCCCTTGCTGTGCGGAGGGCTGCCTTGTCATCATACCTGAAGGTCATACCAGAGTCTAGGGTTTTCAACAGTAAGCACATATCAGCAGTCATCCACGGTTTCTGGTTTGCACATGTGGTAATGGTCTTGAAGGAAGATATATCCTCTATGCATTTGATGATGTAGCCATTAACTGATGGTGTGCATTCCTCCAAATCTGTATTGTTGTGGTATGTAGCAGCCTCTCTGAACATATTCCAAACTGTGTGCTCAAAACTGAAGTGCTGAGATGGCTCCCTTAGACCAGGTTCTCATCTGTTTCAGAACCACGTTTCAGACATGTTTCAGAAGGGGTCTGTATGCTGGGATTAGCATAACCGAGATGTTGTGTTAGCTGCTCAGGTGGGGGGAGGGGGGATGCAGCCTTGTAAGCACCCTTGTAAGCACCCTGAATGCGCAATATTCATCTGTGTAAACAAGGTCCAAAGTGTTTGTACCATGGGTTGCAAAATCAACATGTTGGTGGAATTTGGTAGCAGTGATTTCAGATTTGCTTGGTTAAAATCTCCAGCGACAATGAAAAATCTGTTGGGTGCACTGTCTGTAAGTTACTGATAAGTTACTTATGTCTGTAAGTTATTGTAAGATACTGTAAGCCCCGTAGAGTCCACTTAGTGCTTCCTTAGCATTAGGATGCTGTTATTAAGCCATGTTTCATTATTGAAAACTGAAAATACAGCAGTCCCTAATTTCGTGTTAAGTAGTTATCTGTAGGTTGAGTAGGTCCAGTTTATTGTCAAGAGAGCAAACAATGGAGAGGAGAATGGATGGTCGAGCTGGACGTCTAGGGTTAGCCGTTAGCCTAGCACGGATGCCGGCTTGCTTTCCGTGCTTCCACTGCCTCACACACTGTTTCCGGCACCCTCTCTTCCGGGCAGTAGCATCAGGCAATACCTTGGTCCCAGGGCCTGTTTCCTGTAGTAGTCCGAGGTCATGTAGCTCATCAGTGCTTCTGATGTACATCTGTTCAAAACGTTTCCAAATTGGTGTAGGCTACACGTAACATGCACCATATTAGTGGACCCAAAGTGGCCGCTGCATGCTACCTCGCCGCCATGTTTGTGGACATTCCACATATAGCACCATCTTATAGAACTCATAGCACCATCTAGTATCCAACCAGTGACAATACTGGTATTACCAGTTTGAACTAGGGATACGGTACCGGTGTGAACATTTTGATATTGTAACAAGTCTAGTGGAAAGAGTCCAGATTTACATTCCTGGGCGTTAACATCACTTATGACCTCTCTGGGTTCGTCAACACCTCTATAGTAGGGAAGGCACAGCATTGCTTTACTACTTGAGGAGCCTGATGAGAGCCAACCTGGACCAGAAACTACTGGTTAATGTCTGTGCTATAAAGAGCCTTCTGACATGCTGAGTTACAGCATGGTACACAAATGGTACCAGGGCCAATCAGGAAGTCATCAAAACACGTCATGGAAACACAACTGCCATATCATGCATAACATGCAGAGAAAGCGCTGCCTGAGGAGGGCAGCCTGGGTCATTAAGGACCTAACTCACCCCAGCAACATTTTATTCATCCTTTTACCATCTGACAGGAATTATAGAGCCATTCACACCCATGCTATCATGCTTTAAAACATCTTTTTATTATATGGACCATTTCAAAACTCTGAAATCAAGTAAGGGCACAGCCTAACAACAATAAAAACACCACAATGATCAGACTAACTGTCAAATCCTATGTGCAATTCACAAACTTGGGGTGGTTGTGGTTCAGGTGGTAGAGCAATGTCCACTAATTGCAGGGTTCGTGGTTCAGTCCCTGGCTCACATGCATCCATCCACATGCTGAAGTGTCCTTTGGAAAGACACTGAACCCCAAGTTGCTCCCCATGGCAGGCAGCATCTTGCATGGCAGCTCTGCTGCCATTGGTGTGCGAGTGTGTGTGTGAATGGGTGAATGAGAAACAGTGTAAAGCACTTTGTAGATCCTTTAAGTTTAAAAGGCACTATATAAGTGCAGACCATTTACTAAAACTCAGGTATATTGTATGTGCGCAGAGCCACAACTTATAATCCCACATATCTCACCTTATACTCTACCGTTCAGTTAATCGTTTTACCTTTGAAGCCAGAAAAAGAATAATCTTTCAGCTGATAATGCCTATTATCCATAATGCTGACTATGCTATCTGAATACCACTGACACTGTCCTTAGGCCACTTACTGTTGTTTTCAATTCTCTGTGTAGATTTTTCTTCTCGGTGTCCATTCAATACTCATAATTGGTTGAAGCCCAAACCAAGAAAGGACTTTCACTGGTTTCAGTTTATTTTCAAATGTGGTTACTTCAATTGTCACCGAATTTGAACCACTTCCTTGTTCCATTTAGTTTCGCATATCCTCTTAGAGATACGCTACATCTCTTTTTTATGGTACCAAAAACTTTCACAGATGTCGGAGGTAAAGCACCTCGTGACTTCAATAAACTTTCGCCTTCCTTAAGATCTATTACCACTTTTTGTTGTTTTAAGCCATCTTTATTCCAATATAATCACAATGTTCATGCTTAATCACAATGTTCATGCTATTGATGTGAGGAAGTGTAGCTACTTTGTTTGGTTTATGTGCTGCATAAGTCTGATTTTATTCTGTTATAATTGCACCTTCATTTTCCATATATGGTTAACTGTACCCTATTGTTGGCGGTCCCTGTTGTATGGTGAATTGAGCTTGTTTCTTTTTCTCTATTTGCATGCATTGCTCTGTTGAATAATGGCTAAATGATCTATGAACTTGTATGTCTTACCTTTTGTTGTGTGAGCATTTTAACGTCCCATTGTAACATTTATTGGTATAGGTGGGAATTGAATAAGCCGGGTGAGCTTATTGTATATTTGTTTTGTGTGTTAGTTTTGTCTTGTCTATGTATTTATGTCTTTTGAACCCCCCTTGAAAACGACATGCTGCATCTCAAGGGGCTATCCAACAATAAATTGAAATATGTGCAATATTTTGGCGTAAGGGCAATGTTCCTCTTGTATAGTCATCTTAATTATAACTTTGTAATTCTATATTTTTTTAAGCAACAGCTTGGGCTATCACCATCATAATTTCTTTTTGTCAAATTAAATGACAAAAAAACCCAACTTTCAATCCTTTAATCTAATAAACTGACAACATTACTCACACATGGAACATAGTAAAATACAGTAAATACAGTAAAAAAAAAAAAAAAGAAATGACCACTCTTACCAAATTTATTCCTACAATAAAGAAGAAGCAAAAAGACAACAATCTCAAAACAAAACAAAGAAACAAACAAGGAAACAGCCTGCTGCTCAAATATCATGGTGATATTGCGCATTACTGAAGTTTACATAGAAATGTTTCACTCACAAGGTGAAAAAGAAAAACCTTCTTCTTCATAAAATGAAAACCAAATACAGACATGGCACACAGCAGGGTGGATGGGTTGTGCTCACATCATTTTAAATAGAGTTGATGTAATTGGGTAACATGTTACCTACCATGGGTAACACATCTGTTTCCTAAATCAAATATCTAAAAATGCTACACAACACACATTTGGCATGAATGGCCTTTTTAACTCATTCATTAGGTCTATATGTGCCACTATGTTCTCACAGTATTCTCAGTATTAAAAATTTTGCATTAGGATATCAATATTATTGACAATGTGTCTGTTGGCCTTCAAAATAAAACATATAGCAATGTACAAATCTATAAGTGACTAAAAAGTCATATAATGCATTTATTTTATGTTTTGAAATCAGAAATCTAAAATCTAAAATATTGATGTGAAATTTATAAATAAAATTTAATCAAATAATTACAAGAATGTCACCTCTGAGACAAAAAATATCACGAATATGTAACACTGATCTTAAGCCATATTTGTAAGCTTGTGCAATAATCATGGAGATAGAGGTGTAAGATAGTTACCATAATTTGTGCATGGCCATTAGGGAACGTGCCAGTTGCATCAGCACTGATTGGGTCTTTGCAGTTCCTCAGTCGACATCTAAATGCATCTTGCACCTATAAGATTAAGTTATTATATCAGTGATATGAAACTCATTCCGACAAGCAATATCCAAACAGACCCTGAGAGTGTCACAGTATGGCAGGAATAAAAGATAAAAAAAATAATAGATAGGTAATGAGAGGCTGGATGATCTGAATCTGACCTACCTCTCTGCGGAGAATACAGTGCACCATGACTATTACAAAGCCTTGGAGTGAGTCAAAGACAGCAAAAAGGATTTGGAATAGGATGGAGCGCTTGTCTGTCATGGCAAGCACAGCTGACATCCAGGTGAGTGCCAGAAGAGGCAAAACTACACAGGAACTCCAGAGTGAGGCCCTAAGAGAGGAAGGCATGGGAAGATGGAAGGAGGAGTGGGGAAGAGTTCAAAGGGACAAATGGAGAAAGGGATATTAGGAAGAGATTATGAGGGAGAGAGGTGGCCAACACTGGAAACTAAAAAAAAAAAAAAAAACCCCACACACAACCATTTCTACATGACTGAACTAATCTTCAACAGAACTATTCACTATACAAATTTGAAATATACAGGAAACTCATGAAAGCACAGGGAGCATTGAACCAAATGTCCTCTTTTAGAGAATAGGACCCTTTGCCTTTTAAAATAGGAATCATTTATTTATATTTTTCCAGTTCAAACTGTACATCATTTTAAACAGTGGCTATACGTAATGAGAAGATCAAACAATGTGTCAAAGTGTACAAACAGACATATTTACATACACACACTTACAGGCAAAACAGGGATGTAAGGAATTCGTTATTTAGATTGAACAGAGAAAATACAAATACAGATATTTGTATTTTGGGAATGGGAGACATATTATTTGTTCAGTGAGCAGGGTTGTATATTCAAAGTATAATGTCTACATATTGCACAGATCTAAAAATTAAAAACAAACAAAACCCCCCTGAAGCAGTATAATATAACTGGAATAAAAACTACAAGTCCAAAATGCAACTATACAGGGCAACAGTTACTTTCACACTGCTCTTCATCACCTGAGTCATCCGAACAAGTGTGCAAATACTTCAAAGAAGCCATTATGATGACACTAGTAACACTGTACATAATCTGCTTCTCTCAACTTGCCGATCTCACAAACCGCCATCTTTTATTGATCATGCAAAATGACCTGAACTTGCGACTGTGACATGCTCATGTAGTCACAGCGGCAATGGGAGGAGTAAATTAATAATAACGCTAACGCTACAAGGTGGGTTTAATTCAAATTTCTTTATTAAATAATTCCTCACCAATCATAATCAAGAGTAGCAACTGTACAGTCTGTAAACATACAGTACGCTGCCGCTTATTTATCAATTAACCAACAGTATTTGTCATTGTTATTATTTTAATTCAGTTAACAGTGATCATGAGCAGAGAGCTTACATTTAACTGTTTATGATAGACCTCCTGATTAAAGCTTAATCAAAAAAATATTGGCATCTAGGTCGATCAATATGACAAGAAATTGTTATTGGCTGTAAAAATCCTGATCAGAGCACCATTAAACTAAAGCGGTTTGCATCTTGCAGGTAAATGAACTCACCCAATCATATCCTATATGACATTATTTAGATTTAGAGAATTTGGAAAATGACTAATAGTGTAGCTTTAAAATGTATTTAAGAGGAGCACCCCCTCCCTCTCCCCTCCACACTTCTGGCTCAAAGCTGAATAAAAGAACAGATGCAAATATTTCGATACAAACACAGATACACTATACACTTAGTGTATAGCGACAGGTACAGTAAATGTTTTTGGACACTTGACCATCACACCCATATGTGAGCCTCAATCTGTTTCCACATAGCTGAAAGCACACAATTATTTAGGATGTCTTTGAATGCTGTAGCAATACAATTTTCCTCTGCTGAAATTAAGGGGCCCAAACATGTTCCAGTATTACAATGTCCCACTGCACAAAGTGAGGCCCTTAAAGAAATGGTTTGCCAGAAGAATTCAAGTAGCCTGCACAGAGCCCTGACCTCAACTCCACTGAATACTTCTGAGATAAACTGGGACGCCAACTGCACCCCATGTTGGACTACTCGCCCAACATCAATGCCTGACCTCACTAATACTTTTGTGGCTGAATTTCCCAGTGACACTACAAACTTTAGTGAAAGCCTTGCCAGAATAGTGGAGGTTATTATAACAGCAAAGGGGGACAAAATCTGGAATGGGATATTCAACAAGCACATATGGGTGTGATGGTTAATTGTCTACAATCATTTGGCCATTGTATTACACCCCTAAAGCAATATAATTGTACTAAGTTTGCAAAGCCATGAGCAAGTACATACTTAAATACTTACATGGCATTGCTGGCCGTAGTTGCTGATAAAGCAGTTGTAGAGACAACACCACACTTTGCACATTTTAAAGTTAATCCTGTATGTGGCTCACTCATCTGCCTGTAACAAGCCAGGAACAACAAGAAAATAAGAGAATGTTAGCTTTTTGCATGCATGCAATACTGTGACTTCCAGTAGTATGGCTCTCATTGTTACTAATTTTGACATCATTAACTCTCACTAAACAGTTTTTAAAGATGAAATTGTGCATGTTTGTGAGGGGAAATTCAAGATGAGATATTGTGTATATGTTTTGTCTCTATGCAAAAGATGAAGAAAAGAAAAATATGAAGCTTCACATTACACTTACCCTGCTCTGTGTTTTAGCTTCTTGTCCAGGATGCCATCTCTGGAAACCAGTTTATTGAACACCAGAATGCCAATCACCATATTGACCTGCAAACACACAACTAGACAATAAGGGTCTGTCTTCCAGGACTTTTATACACCTTGGCTGTTTCTCAATATGCTTTCTTATGCGGTCTTGTGTCCCTGTGAACTTTACGTCATCATCCACTGCCGAAGTTCCATTCCAAAAAAGAACACAAGTACCAGGAACGTTTGAAATTACCCAGATGTGTTCTTGATATCGAGGATACAACAGATGCAGACCTGTGCACACCAAACCTGCTTGAAATCCCAGAAGTCATTGTGGCAAAACAATAGCAGATGACAGAAGCCTGACCCATAACTGTAGTATATTTTTAACAACAGTAATCTAAATAAATCAAAATATGCATCTACAAAGAGTGATTTTGATATGTGATTTATATTGAGATATATATGAGGTTAGGGTTAGGGTCAAATTTATCCCGTATTTTAATTAAACTATGCTAGCTTCCATCCTGAGGAAAAGGTAAACTTGTTAGCTTAGTTTTTAGTTAATGTGAGGTCACAGTTGCAAACATAGGTGCATCTCAAAAAAATATTGTGGAAAAGTAATTTTTTCCGTAATTTAACTCAAGAACTGGAATTTCATATATTCTAGATTCATTACACATAAAGTGAAATATTTCAAGCCTTTTTGTGTTTTAATCTTGATGCTTACAACTTACAGCTCATGGAAATCAAAAATCCAGTATCTCAAAATATTAGAATAAAGAATTTATAATACAGAAATGTTGACCTTCTGAAAATTATGTTAATTTATGCACTCAATACTTGCTCCTTTTGCACGAATTACTGCATCAATGCGGCATGGCATGGAGGCAATCAACCAGTGGCACTGCTGAGGAGTTATGGAAGCCCAGGTTGCTTTGATAGCAGTCTTCAACTGTATTGTTGGGTCTGGTGTCTCTCATTTTCCTCGTCAATATTCCATAGATTCTCTATGGGGTTCAGGTCAAGCGAGTTGGCTGGCCAATCAAGCACAGTAAATACCATGGTCAGTAAACCAGTTACTAGTAGTTGTGGCACTGTGGGCAGGTGCCAAATCCTGCTGGAAAATGAAATCAGCATCTCTATAAAGCCTGTAAAGAGATGGAAGCATGAAATGCTCTAAAATCTTGTGGTAGATGGCTGCATTGACTCTCTACTTAAGACAACATACAGGACCAATACCAGAAGATGACATGGCACCCCAAATCATCACTGACTGTGGAAACATCACACTGGACTTCAAGCAACTTGGATTCTGTTCCTCTCCACTCATCCTCCAGACTCTGGGGCCTTGATTTCCAAATTAAATGCAAAATTTACTTTACTCTTCCCCATGGCAGAGAGATTAAAGACTCAAGTAACCTTTGTAGGTGTTTTGAGTTAATTAGCTGATTAGAATAGTTTCATTGCAATAAATTCAACAAGTCTCTGGAACTGTATTGGAGGAGAACACCATACTTCCTGAAGATATTCCTTTAATTAATGTTTTGAGACAACATGAAGAAGAAACCTCTTCTGGGTGAAACTGGATAGTAGAATTAAATGAGTTACTTGTTGCAATTCCTTATTTCATACACATGTATGTCATATAATATATCACAACCATATGCTATAGCTGAATTAAATAACAATTTATTCTCTGAATACAGGTGATTAACATTCATATACAGCATGTACAAAAGAACAAATAGATTTGAAGGATGAAGAAAGTTTTGGGAGAAAATGTATGTTTTAAGTTAACTTAAAATGGGAGAGTCAAGTCACAGAGGTCCAGGGGGATGACAATACAAAGCTTGGGGGCTATAGCACTAAAAGATTTGCTCCACACCGATGTTAGTCTGATCTCATACACCACCAATAGCCCAGTATTGGTGGTCCTGAGAGTCTGGGTTGGGGTGTAGGGCTGTAGTAGCTCAGAGAGATAAGACGCAGCAAAGTCATACAAAGTCTTTGTATGAGAGAAGGAGTTTGTATTGGATTCTTTGTAACCAATGTAAATGGAGTACAGGTATAATGTGTGCTAAAAGTCTGGTATGAGAAAGGGCTTTTGAATATGGTGGAATCTATTTAGGTTTTTACCAGATTTACCCAACGAAGAGAAAATTATAGTCATCTAAGCATGAGATTATAAAAGCATGATCCAGGGTTTCGGCATTTAAATATGTAAGGGTCGAAGCTGGGCAATGCTGAGGAGCTGAAAAAATAGAGATTTTTATGAGTGATCTAATATGGGGTTCAAAGTAAATTTAGTTGTCAAAAATCTGTAGAGTTCAAATATTTCTGAAAGGTTTAACCATGACACCATTCATTTATGAGAAGCATAAAACCCTAGGAATCATAGAGTAAACTTAAACTTACAAGCACTACTGCAGCAGCAGGTCCGACGAATGCATATAGCAGTCCTCCCTCCAGAGAGAGCCAACAACTGCACAAAGGAATAACAATTTTCAACAAATTCTCTTTACAGTTCATATCAGGTATTAAGGCCGCATTTATACTGCATGGTTCAAGTGCCCCAATACCGATTTTTTCCTCCCATGTGGTTCAGATCAGATATGAGCCATGAACGTGTAAGCAGGAAAAGAGCACATGGATTCTGATATTCTCAGATCCATTCCAGGCCACCTTCATATGTGGAAATAAATGTGATATGAATTGGATATGTGCATTTGCGTCTGCCATGTAAGTGGACAGATCGGATATTCCCCTGTCAATGCTAATGTTACGTCATTGAAAAAGCAACTGTGGCGAATGATGTCAACTCAGGTGGACACCAACCAGCAAAAACACAACTCTCAACAAGGGCTCTCTTCTTTTTTTTCTCTGCCTTAAGAGGCCAGTGTTTTGCTTACCTTAAAATATAGTGTGGAAAGCAAAAGCAAATTGCAAATTGCGCCATTTTTCGGCCTCAGCTTCTGGGGACGTCTACCTTGGGTTGTTTCACGAAGTGTATAGTGTAAATGCAGATATCGGATATGGGTCACTTTTAAAAGAGTCGTCAAAAAAATCATATATATTCAACAAATCGGAATTGAGCATCAAGACCTGCAGTGTAACTGTAGCCTTTTAACATGTCCAGGTGGATTCAGATCCTAGCAAAGAGAGTGTGTGTGAGGTGTGTTTGTATGTGTGCGTGTGTGTTGGGCAGTCTTACTATTGTGGTGTCCCATAGCCTTTTGCTTTTGTGAATCCTATTGAGATGGCAACTACCAAGGCAGGCAAACCTTTAAAATGAGAGAAACACACATGTTTAGGCATGAAATACTCAGTATTCAAATGACTGGAGTTTTTTTTTTGAGACAGGCTTGCAGACTTGTTTAATTGTCTACTAGACTGATTGCTTGTATCCAACGATACAACTGCTTTTCAACTTGAAATAGACAGCCTTTAACTGTTTGTAACCCTTTTGCATTTTGTCTGCTTATAGAAACAACACTTCAAATCTCTACAATACACACAACTGGAGAACAAAATTTGTAAGATAAAGATGAGTTGAGAGACTGATAAGAAGCATGCAACATGGGAGCAGTCTCTAAAAGGGAAAGTCTTCATTCTGTCATTTAAATGTTTTGAATATTAACACTGTCACAAGTATTCAGATTTTATCAATGTCATGAATATTTTCTGGAAATTTGTGCATAAGCTTAGCCCACCACTTCATTCTACTGGCACTCCTAATGCACTGGAGCAACACCCCAGCATTAATCAACCACCAATAGTCTGCCAGCAAACAGCAGTGTATATAATGTACCACTATCGCTGGTACATTTATTACAGATTATGGCTGAGAGAGGAGAAAGAAATAATGTCTAACCTAAAGAGTCCAAATTTAGTAGGATGAGATGTGGGGGTTACAGAGAAAGGTGTCTTCATTCCCATCCATGTACAAAAAGCTCTGCCACCAAAACCTACTATTGTTTTACAAGTGATAGCATGCTAACTAGACTTGTTATTAGCAAGAACTGTCATGGCATAACTTTCAAGTTCAACAGCTTAAAAACCAAGTTATGACATTATAAACTCACAAAATTCAGCTCATAATGATTTATAAAAATGGTCATGACTGAAGTCACTGTTCTTTTTGTAATAAGCTCTTAGGACTTCTACGCTCCGGTATTAGAAGGTTAGCATTAAAAGACAGGCAATGCAGCTCACCAGTAATAAATTATTCCATCCTGGTAAAGCGCAGCCAGTGTTAATTCTGTTTTTTTTTTTTGTCGTTAAAATTTTCAAAGTAGAAAAAGAATGTTCCTTTTCAAAGGAAACTCAACATTGTCTGTGCTTCATGCTGTGGGAAGTGCAATTGTGCACGGTATCAGAAGTCTGTGTGAAATCACAACTATTTATAGGCCTGCCATGGTCAGGTGACGTGGCATTTCGCACGTCTGGTGATTATAAAAATTGGCACCTCTAAACCAGGTCATAAACCTTTTTATCTTCAGAGAAAGATCGCATGTTGGTTGCTTGTGTGTGTTGGTTGCTTCGCCGTGCCACGCATTTGTCTCTTGGAAGTGGAGAGGCACCTATGGCTCAACCTCCCAGGAATGGGTGATAAGGATAAGGTCTCCCTGCTGGACACCACTGTTGATCCTTCTGGCCTGTTCGGCGGCATGGCTTAACGGCATCTCTGACAGGTTTCATGAGGCAAAACAGCAAAATGGCCGCATTCAGCCAGTTCCTTCCCCATTGGGTCAAGTTCGCCCGGGCATCCATGAGTGGAGCCCGGGACAGCACTATTGCAAGGGAGGCACAGAAGGCCAGTGCTGGCCCACTCCTAAAAACTCTTCACATTCACTACTTTTCTATCCCATACCACTTTATGAGTATGAGTCAGAGAGAATTCAAGAGGTGTGTTGCTTCATGCTCCCATTTTATTTCAGGGACAGATGGACATACTTTCTGTGTGAAGTGTTTGTGGGTGGAGCAAAAAAGAAGCTAGTTGGGAGTTGGGTTACAAAGCCGTGTGGAACCAGCCAGCCGGCTCGGGTCCTTGGAATCTCGTTTGGGGATGAATCTCAGCTTCTGGGGTTTTGAGCTCGTGTCTGGATTCCTCCTTCCAGTATGGAGAGTAAACCCACCCGCTCTGACTCTGAGGAGCCCAGAAGGGGAAACAATGCACCAAAAACGGAGGGCATTCCTCAATCATATGAAGAGCTGCTTGAAGTGATCACTAGGGCTGTAGAAAAGTTTAATTTAGACTGGCCCGGGGAAGAGGAAGTGGCTCATAGCAGGCTGGACGAGCGCTTCCTTCTCTGTGAAATTAAAACTCCCTCAGACTTTTTTATAAACCCTGTGACATCTGATTATTTGGCCATCGTGGGGAATGAACAGTACTGTTATTTGGCTATGCCAAAGGTGAAGGAGGCACATGGGAGCTACCTCTCTCCATTGAGGGCAGGGAATTTAGTGGGGCCAGCTTTGCCATCCAAGCCACGTAAGGCCACCTTGGCGTTGGTTGGCAAAGCCTATGCAGTGGCGGGTCTCGCTTGTGGGTCACTGCATACAATGGCAGTGTTACAGGCCTACCGAGAAGACCTGCTGAATGAGCTTGACAGCAGGGAGGGAATTGGGCCTGAAGCAGTGGCGAAGCTTTGCCGTGCCACGCATTTGTCTCTTGGAAGTGGAGAGGCACCTATGGCTCAACCTCCCAGGAATGGGTGATAAGGATAACGTCTCCCTGCTGGACACCGCTGTTGATCCTTCTGGCCTGTTCGGCGGCATGGCTTAACGGCATCTCTGACAGGTTTCATGAGGCAAAACAGCAAAATGGCCGCATTCAGCCAGTTCCTTCCCCATTGGGTCAAGTTCGCCCGGGCATCCATGAGTGGAGCCCGGGACAGCACTATTGCAAGGGAGGCACAGAAGGCCAGTGCTGGCCCGCCTCCCCCCACAGAATGCCACGGGGACGAGGCGGCCACAGACCACCCTGTTCAGGGCAGGTCTATAAAGGTGTGATTTCACCATGGCAGGTCTATAAAGGCGTGATTTCACACAGACTTCAGATACCAGTCATGCACAAGGATGCCTCATGCAACGTCTCCTTCCCTTCTTAGGGAACAGGGTTACATATGTAACCCAGACAGTTTTTCTTCACAGGAGAATTATCTGACTGTGCTGGGCGCATTCCAATTTAGGTCATTAAAATTACCTACATTATATCCAATGAAATTATGAGTACATCGGAGTTATATCAAATTATGCCTGTGCCTGCACAAAAATAAAGCCTTATATGTAAAGTGTTTCTTTTTTCAGATGATTCATAAAAAAATTGCAAGCCTATGTAGCTGTCTACACAAAGTAGATTTTGACAGTTGATTTAAATGACTTATTATCATTTATTTCTTGAGGCAGACTTCAAAAAGATGTCATAATACAGCAGACACAGGATTCATGCGGTTATTTTCTTTTCCTTCTTCACATTTACTGCATAGCAACAGTTGTTAATGAAATTATATGATGGAGTCATATGAAACCAGGAGAAACTAATTAATGTAAGCAAATATGGCCTAGTTTTACATCCATTACTCTAAATCAATGGACAAGGAGTGCTAATACAAACCATTTACAGTAAATTTGTCTTAGTTTTGAAATTATCTATAGTGACTCATAAATAACCCATACAGGCCACAGTGTATGGTTATATTTAAATCTAGTATAAAACGATCCAGACTGTATATATTGAGAAACTAAAACATTCAGGCTTTTTGAAATATCATTTGTAAATATTTTTACATTCTAAATAGGATGACAGAGAGATAAGGCAGGTACACTAATAATGAGAACTGGGATGACTCTCCATGGACTAATAACAGCATTTCAGCCACACGGTACAACACAGAACCTACAGCTGTGAGAAAGACAGAAGTAGACAGAGGAATAGCTAAATACGCACCCCATCCTAGACAGAGGAAGCGTTTGCGGATTAGTCTGGTCCGCACCTTCCCTGTCACAGCCATGTAGGACTGCCAGGCCTCAGTCAGAACCCAGCAAAATGATGCCAGGAAGAAAAAGTGCAGAAAAGCTGTTGTCATTGTGCAGATACCCTGTACATGAGAGAGAGAGAGAGAGAGAGAGAGAGGGAGAGAGAGAGAGAGATACTTCTTACTGCAGAAGCACAAAATGGAGCCCGTTTAGTCATGGAATAACCATACATGATGAAGAGCACTAACCTTCTATAACACTTTTTGTTACAAGATACACACTGAGTCCATAATTGCACACTGTTCTCCAGTTAGGATTTTGTTGAATCTCAAAAAGACCCAGTTATAGAATAACCATATGTATATTTGTGACTCTTAGCTCATTAGCTCTCAGAATAAGTTACAGTGGTGTGAAAAAGTGTTTGCCCCCTTCCTCATTTCCTGTTCCTTTGCATGTTTGTCACACTTAAGTGTTTCGGAACATCAGATCAATTTAAACAATAGTCAAGGACAACAC
>JAFFST010048188.1:40147-76986 GCA_022414735.1 Noturus placidus | reverse complement strand
GGGCCATGATGGTTTGGATTTTTTTTTCACCTTTAATAATAAACACCTTCATTTACAATTTGCATTTTGTGTTTACTTGTGTTGTCCTTGACTATTGTTTAAATAGGTTTGATGTTCCGAAACACTTAAGTGTGACAAACATGCAAAGGAACAGGAAATGAGGAAGGGGGCAAACACTTTTTCACACCACTGTATTTGACAACACCCTAAGCAATGAAGTTTTGAGCTGCGAATTGCTATTGAACCACTCAATTTGTATGAACAGCAGACTGTCTATAACCATGTAAATCAGGATAATGCATTTTTAAGGGGATAAAGAACAGGGAAGACTACTACCTATGTACAAAGCAATGGTTCCATGCATTTAGTGAACAGGTTCAAATCAGTCAAGTCTGATTTCCAATCTGCATTTAGGATGTACAGGTTGATACATCAGATAATCATGTTTCTTTTAATTGCTACAAGATCTTTTATAGCTATATTGAATTATTTATTTATTTATTCTATTTATTTTCAGCTTTTTTGTATGCAAATCACGTTATAAAACTTGCCTGCCTATGACTCAAAATGTAAAATGAAAAATAAGGAAGCGCCACATGTCTATTCCTATAGCTATACACCAATCAGCCATAACTACCTGCCGCCTAATACTTTACTGCCAAAACAGCTCTGACCCATTGAGGCTTGGACTCCACAAGACCTCTGAATGTGTGCTGTGGTATCTGGCAGCAAGGCGTCAGCAGCAGATCCTTAAAGTCCTGTAAGTTGCAAGGTGGGACCCCCATGGATCGGACTTTGTCCAGCACATCCCACACTAGTGGTTTTAATATTAGGGTTGATTGGGGTAAGCTAAAGACATGGGAACCTCCTTCACTCCAGGCAATGGCAAAGATATGTGGGCAAAATGTGTGTATTTATAGGAAACACCAGAAATATAAGCTTTATACTAGCAGTATAGGTCCTGCAGTATAAATCTACTAAATCTAATTAGAAAATCAGATCAAACAAATGAGTTAAATACTGCCATTGTTAAGCCCTTGAACATGGCCCTTAAACATAATCTTCTCAGCTCATTTGTAAATCACAATGGCATCTGCCAAATGTAAATGTTAAATGTTGCCTTTAGTTTTACAAGGAATGTCAGTAAGTTGGAAATATGGAAATTGTGGTCAAAAGTACACATACAGTGGCTGTGATGCATTAGTGTGATTTGTAAAGAAAAACCAGAAGAGCAACTGTTCTAAAGGTGACTGAATATCAGTGCAGGACGTGATTAGATGGATTAGCATGAACTGTCCATTGACAAATACATGTTGGCTTTTCCTTTAATTTGTCACAGTTCTGTACTGTAATTCACTTTTAAAAAAACAAACAAATAAATTATTTTAGAGAACATAAACAGGCATGTTAAATTTGTTTTAGTGCTGTTCTTCACACCAAAGTCTACATGAATGCCAAGTAGAGGCCATGGCTCATAGCACCTTAGACACCCTGGTGTCTCTGCCATATGGTGTTCTGGTAATTACAGATGGCAGAACTGATACAGACCATTTCTGGTTAATCTTACACCAAAGCTCTAACCAACACTTAACTCTAATTTCAGAGTTACCCTTATCACCCTCGTTATAAAATACAATAGAATTTACACTGCAAGCATGCAAATACTGCATATAATGACAATAAACTTTAATTAAACTAAACCTTTTAAGCAACTCACACTAATTTTACCAACCCCTTGCACACAGTGGAGCCTTTTGGATATAAACATAAGTTTGTGCTCGTGAATTACTGCTGTGCTTCCATGCTCCAAAGGCTCCACTTTGTAAAGTTTGTAGGTTACAGTATTCTTCTCTGCATTTATCATAAAATTCCATGCCTTGGTCACACATTTTTTTCCACTGTCACTTAGTGACTACATGTCCATCTGATGGTGATTGAGGTCATGTTAGGCATAAAAGGTAACGCTGACAAACAGTAAAATGAAGAAATTCATTGTCGTTGACTGCTAAAGCTAGTGGCATCGTATTACGTGCGTTTGACATCATGTCCCATCGACTGAGTTAATCGATTTGGCTTATTCTTCTGGTTAGAAAAATAGAGGTGTGTAGACAAATTTTACTCAAGCACAAGTAAAACTACTTATAAAAATTATTACTCAGGTAACAGTAAAAGTAATAATGTTAATAATTACTTGATTATGAGTAATAAAGTATCCAATGAGAATACTACTCAAATAGCAAGTTACTAGTTACTTCAAATCTCATTAAAATGATGGGAAAAACCTGAATCTCAGACTACATGGAGAAAAATAGCTGCAAGCAGCAATACTGGGGTCAAGCCAATCATCAAAAAAGTAAACTTTGAAAAAAAAAACATTTACTTTAAAAATAACTAAAAATAGCTACTTTTAATATTTGTCCAGTACATGGAGAGTTCAGAAACCCTTTGGGTAGCATCTTAGCAACGGTTATCAGGGAGGAAAATGTTGAAGAGTTATAAGCCAAAAAATGTTTTGGTTATCTCCTGACCAGTAGAAGGCAGTGTACAGAAACTCTGCAGTTAACCTCAGGGCATAATGGTGATGACACCTAAAAAGTTTCATCACAATACCTCAAAGTGTTACGGAGATACAGCCTCAAGTTCAATGTTGTGCATTCTTCAAATTTGTTGAAACGCCATACAAAAACGGTATAGTTCATCAAAATTCTGTGAATAACTTTTTGTCGTGAGTGCCTCTCGATGATTCAATTTTCATGCAAATCAGACACACGGTCTAGGAAGAGTTTGAAAATGTAGGTTTTCAAAACACTTACAAAGAGCGGACAGGATGTTTGCTCGACCATAGTCATTCATAAAATACAGCATTTTATGATTAAATTAAAAATGGACGACATCCAAATTGGCCGACATTGGAAATCCCCCCCATATCGCTGGACTCTGTATGCCCCACTGAATCTGATTTTGTGACAAACTGTTCAGAATTTATAAGCAAAAATGTGCTTTTTTCATATCTTGTGACCACGAGGTTGTGTTGTTCCAAAACTGAGCAGGCACCGAACCTCGAGTCATGATGTCTATGACAAATAATAAGTTTGGTATGCATACACTAAATCGTTACAGAGCTATTCCCTCATGTCCATTTTGGTGTGGAATTTTGTTTCTAGGACTCACGGTTCGACCTTTATTAACTTAAATGTGAGTGCAATTTTGGACAGTTGGTGGTGCTAGAGGGGTTGACTTAAAGACTCCAAATTTGCTGTATTAACACATCTTTCTGTCCGCTATCTGTGTCCCAAATTTCACAACTTTGCTGCAAGCGGTTCTATGGGCTGCCATAGAGTGGATGAAGAAGAAGAAGCTCAATTATAAAATAAGAAAACTAATGAAAACAACAGCTGTCTTCGCCCCTTCGGGGTTTGACCCCTAGGGGTCAGTCGGTCCTGTTTATATGATATAAAACATGGGTTCAACATGAAGCTGTCATTTTCAACACAAATCTCACACACTTCAAAAAAACAAACATTTTCCCAACAGTTTTATTTTCACCACATATTAACAACAGAAACTTGTCAGCATCTACATTTAAACAGGACAACACAGCACAAAAGAACCGACTATGATACAGAACAGAGGAGAAAGTGTGTGAAGAGATAGAGAGAGAGAGAGAGAGAGAGAGAGAGAGAGAGAGAGTGAGTGAATATGTGTGTTGGTATGTTTGTGAGAGCGTGCACGCATGCGTTTGTCCTGCCTCCGTTACATTTTGAAGCTAAGAAAAGAGGGAAAATCAGAGCACTCTGTATAGCCAATTCAACAATTTGGAATGTCCTGAAAAAGAACACCACTGGTGTACTATCAACAAGACATAAACAGGTTGGTCAAGGATAACAACAGAAGTTGATGACAGAAACATTGTGAGAGCTGCAAACAAAAATCCCAAAAAAACAGTTAGTGACATTACCACAAACCTCCACAAGGCAGGGGTAAAGGTATCACAATCCACTGTTCGAAGAATACTTTGAGAGAAGAAATATAGAGACCATACCACACGACAAAAACCACTCATTAGCTGTAAGACTTGGAGGGCCAGATTGGAAATAGCACATAAATACAGAGATGAGCAACAAAAGTTCTGGAATGAAGATTAACCTCTGCCAAAGTGATGGAAAGGCCAAAGTGGGAAGAAAGAAAGGATCATTTACTGTCTAGGATTTGCACACACACACACACACACAGTTATGATATATTTGTGGGGAATTTTAATTGACTGATGTGTTACTGTAGTGCATGCAACATGGCCACCATAAATTGAATATTGAAGTGCAAAATGTCATGGGTCAAATTGAGATTCAAATTGGCAAGGTACACTATATGACCCAAAGTATGTGGACACTTGACATCACACCCATGTGTGGTTCTTCCCCAAACTGTTGCCACAAAGTTGGATGCACACAATTGTCTAGAATGCCTTTGTATACTGTAGCTTTTTTTGGACCTAAGGGGCCCAAACCTGTTCCAGCATGACAATGCCCCGTGCACAAATGTCACGTTTCGTGACAAGAGACAAGGCTAGATGCAAATGCAGTTTGAACCGTTTATTTAAAGAGAGACAGGCAGTAAAGCCAAAACACGTAATCCAATAGGGTAATCCAAAACAGGCGAGGGTCAGGCAGTCAGCAAACAGAACAACACAGGGCAAGGCAGAATGCAAAGTCGAGGTCACGGGACAATAGGGTCGATAGAGAAAACACGAAACGTGAAACATAAATGAAGACTACAAACTGGTAGCGGAGAAACCAGTGTAAACTAAAATAACATGGACGAAACAAAACATGAAATCTAACAAGAAAACGTGACATGAACATGGACTAGATTGATCTAACGCAAGGCTGTTAAAGTTATCTAAACAAGTTTAATCTAACTTCCTCATACAATAATCTGCACCGTGTGCTGGGAGGCAATAAATTCATACATTTAAAATATATATCCTGAATTTATATATTTCAGTAAAGCTGCTTTGGGACATTCAGTACATTCAGTGCCTGTGGTGCAACTGAAATTCTATACTGTGATAGTTTTTACTAAACCCCTCTCAACCTACAGTTTAGGACCAACTTTACACCCAGACCGACTGCTGAACTTGTGTTGAACTGGTGCCACTGGCTGCTGAACCCGTTCTAAAATCTGAGTGCATGTTAATGGAAAATTGCTGGGGATCTTAAGCATACCAAATCTGTATCTATGGCAACAGAAGGACTGCACTGTGTGCTTAAAGTCCAAAACAGCTGATGCTGAGGATGTGGGGGTGAGAACTGTTGAGCCACAGGCAATAGGTTTTTGAGGTCTGCTTAACAGCAGACATTTCAAATCTATGATTAATACTACAATAATGTGTTATACAAACCATTTTTTTAGATCAATAAGGATGATTTCATTTGTGTGTACATGAAAATGGTCTTTTTCTTGCTAAATATTTCTTTTTAAGGCTTCTCCATAATATACAGCTGGCATTGAAAAAAAATATGCTTTGAACATCACTAATCTAAACTTCACTAATATGAAAATGTTAATAGCAAGCTGTTGCAGCAGTAGACAGAAGGGCAGAGTATATATTGCCATGGGAACAAGGAACAACAACAAAACATTGCTATACTCTTGAGCTGGAACATCAGAATGACATACGCTCACATCTCACACCATGTGCTGTGATGATTGCTCCTCATTGCAGTCCCTAATATGTACTGTTAATTTACACTATATATATATATATATATATATATATATATATATATATATATATATATATACAGTATTCAAAACCAAAAATAATAACATTTCTAACAGTAGAAATGGAATCAGATCAGTTCATGTTATTTCCAAATTTGTGAGCTTAACCAGTTTGTCACTCAGAATGACTGGGGTTTTTTTTTTTTTTTTTTTTTTAAGTAAAAATGAATGGACCTGAATGTGAAAGACAATACTAAATGTATGATTGGCATAAAAAAAACTAAAAGTACCTAAATGGTTGTCATATCATAGCAAACCAGTGACTAAATTTCCCATACTGCACGGTGGCCTACAAACATGGCCACCATGGACTACAATTCCCAGAACACTCACACTCATTCTAATCACACACACCTGCATACAATCTCACACACACTCACAACCACAGTATATGAGAGACTGTTCTAACACTATGACTTTGTGAAGTATTACACAAGTTTTCTGTATATCAACCGTTTGTTATCGGGTCATGTGTTTTTGTTTTGATCTTGTTCTCGCCTTCGTTCTTGATTCTGGTTTTGCCTCATTTATGCCTGTTTGTCTATCGCCTGACCCATTGCCTGTTTTTTGATCACGCTATTGTCTGATGTTTTGGATTTGTCTGCCTGCCTCTCCTGAAGTAAAAGCTCCTATGTGCACTTGTATCCATCCTAGTGTCCTTTATGTTTATTACGTGACACAGGTCCTCAACTATACCCTATGACCTTTATTTCATTAACAGATTAACAGGTTTTCAATTACATTATACATGCAGATGTCATTAATCAATGGCATATATATCTGCAGGATGACCTGTCTAGTTTCATAGCTCTAGCCATGTGAAAACCAAATTAAAAAAATATGTATTAACAAACCTACAAAGCTTGGACAACAAATGCTTACGTTTTCCTGTAATTAGAAATGTGGTAGTTTATTTGTTCAAGAGGCAGTAACATCAGCTCAATTTTACCCCAAAATGGGATTGAAAATGCCACTGTGCTATAATGTCACATGCCTTATTATGCAACGCCTTATTATGCCCCAATGTCAATGAGAAAGAATGGGAAAAATAATAAGAAATAGAAAAAAGGTTGCTTTAGGCCCAATCAACATGATTGGAAAAGAATAAACTGCAAGGGAGGGAAAGAGAGAGAAAGAGCCATGAACGTGAGAGAGCTAATAATAAATGCAATGTACTGGCAGCCTTAGATACAGCACCATGGAGACAGTGCAGACTGCAGCCTGAGCTCGACCATAATTCATTCAGCACACTTCCAGCTTCTTGCTGGAGAGACCCATGGGAGTCATATCTGTGCAGTGTTTGCTACTGTCAGCTGCTCTTTCATTGAACTGTATGATTACCTGGGAGATTAAAAAACGGACTGGCACAGACTGGTTCATCCTGGCAAGATGAATCCCCTGCGCCCAATGCTGATGCTTTGTGATGAGGGAAAACTACATGGTCGTGTTTAAGGTAAGGAGACAAGACAGAACCAGACTAGCATCAACTCCCCCACCAGCAACGAAAAGAGTGAAGCATTCTGAGGCAACAGTCCAAAATACACATGCTGAGAACTGTCAGTCTCTGCTTTCAACACACAGACAGACACATATCGCCATGGATAGAAAAGTGCTCGTGTTTGCTTTTGTACAACCATAAATCAAATGAGGAACAAAATAAACTGCCAACAATCAAACCAGTAGTGAACTTAAGGTTGCATTATCTTTGAAAAGACATGAAAACAAAAACAACAAAATAACACAGAGAAATGGAAAGGATGATCAGAAAATTTGGAACACAGTGAATTTATAACTGGAAACTAAGGTTGCAACTAACACTTATTTTGATAATCGATTAATCTGTTGATTGTTTCTTCAATTAATCAATTCAATTAATAACCCCATTACAGTTACTGCTCCCAAAAACCCCCACAAATTACGTTTGTTTCTAAGTATAGTTAAATATAGCATCAAACAATATATTTGATCAAAATGAATATTTTTAGTCAGAGTTATTACACTTACTTTCTATTGCGCACTGTTACATTGACACACATGCGTGGACTCAAGCTCATTCAGTGAAGTTTAATGGAGACTCACTTGCTGTCAGTACGAGCCTTTATGTAAAATGTAAGGTCTGGAACACATGAAGCAGCAAGCAGCACATGCATCTGTCACAGTATCTGACACGACAAGCCATGTTAATACACTTACGAGTTTGTTCGAAACGCTTAATATAAAACATTCTCATGTTTTGTACAATCAGTATTGTGCACTTTTCCTGCAGCAGCTCACTCTGCTGTTTTCAGATGTGTTTTATTTATAGGAATGTATTTTCCACCATTGTGAAATGACGTCACTTATCCACAGTAACATCACAGACCCAAATAATTGATAATGAAATTCTTTGTCGATTATTTTAATTGCCCATTATTATCGATACATGAAACAGAAAAAAAAACACCTCTAGACAAAACTAGCTGTAAATAAAGCACTCATATTCATATAAAGCACAGATAAAGCTACCTAAGAAAGATCATAAAGATCATAAATACTATGTACACCAGAGTTGGGTGTAATCTTATGACTTTTTCTGATAACGCAGTAATGTTACACATTACATTTTAATTTCATGTAATTTGATTACAGTTACTGATGTCAATAAAATTACATTACCTGTGTTACAAATTTATTGTTAAGAAAACAATATTAAGTAAAATTCAGTTTTAAAATAAATTTTTGCCAATAAGATATTTTTCTTTAATTCTCCACTTGAAGCGGTTTGTCACTCCGTAACTGATCTTCAGGAAAAGAAGCCTGTAATTTTATATCTTCAGTGAAGAGAGGCAAGACTAATCAGACAGGGTTTACAGGAAAATACGTGAAAATACTTGTCTAATTGGCTGACAGCTCTCAATTCTGCCAAACGCAAGCTCAAAGTCAGTGTGAAGAAAACTGGATATACGTCGATTTATTTATTTATTTATACCAATCACAGGGAAACTGACGCACTAACATCCCCTGATGCTGAGCAGTAAAACAAGGTGTGTAAGTGTCTATATGACTTCCAGTTTTCGTGAACATGATATGAGCAGAGCATAAGGAAAGATAATGTACTTTGCAGCCCATACACAGCTTAGCTGTGCCTCCCCTTGACTAGTGACACCAAACGAGCCTAGTTAGAAACATTTTATTTTTTTATCGGCCTCGTAGTCCTACAAACAGTGACAACACCTGAGGCAAGTTTTATGATAAATCCAGTTTTTTTCTGATCAGATCATTGACATACGCTAAAATTACTAAAAGAACTATGAGTTTCACTTTGTAGTGTATTTTTGTAGGTTTGATGGGTTTTGAAAGTAACGTGAAAGTAAAGTAATTAGTAATCTGTTTACTTTTTACATGTACTAATCAGTAATGTAATCAGATTACAGTTTTAAAGTAGTAATTAGTAATCTGTAGTGGAATACTTTTTTTGAGTAACTTACCCAATACTGATGTACACTGACAACTGCAAAGATAGACGGATGACTTTGTGGTGCTAGGAGGATACACAGTGAAAGACACTAAAATAATTATAGTCTGCACCTACATGGTATACATGCACACTGTCAGTATTCATTCATATTTAAATGCCATATTACATTTAAAACTAGCACCTTAGCACAAGTCAAAGCATTGTCATGCCACTTACCTGACTAACTCTACTCTATATGACCTCCCCTAAGCACATAAAAAAAATCTTCAATTTCTCTGTCCTCCTATAATAATTTCAACTATTGGAATTGTAAATGCTTTTTGGGTAAAATACCATACAGTGCCAAAATGCTTGCCCATAGATACAGTAGGTCCCTGAGTAAAATTCCAAGAATGTATGTGTGCCAGAGCCAGTGTCTCATTCCTATAACCCAAAAGTTGACCCACTTGCAATTTGTATGGGAAGTGCTGAAATAAAAGTACATTGCCCTAACAAATCCAAGTGCTACAAAATATGCTACATCTGAAAAAATTAGAATATCATGGAAAAGTAAATTTTTTAAAATTTTATATAGTCTAGATTCATTACAATGTTCATAAAGTCAAATATTTCAAGCCTTTGTATAATCTTGATGATTACAGCTTACAGATCATGGGAAACAAAAATCCAGTATCTCAAAATATTAGAATGAAAAACTGATAATACAGAAATGTCGACCTTCTGAAACGTATGTTACTTTATGCACTCAATACTTGGTCGGGGCTCCTTTTGCATGAATTATTGCATCAATGTGGTGTGACATGAAGGCAATCAGCCTGTGGCACTGCTGAGTTGTTCTGGAAGCCCAGGTTGCTTTGATAGCGGCCATCAGCTCGTCTATATTGTTGGGTCTGGTGTATCTCATAGACTCTCTATGGGGTTCAAGTGAGCCGAGTTGGCTGGCCAATCAAGCACAGTAATACCATGGACAGCAAACCAGTTACTAGTAGTTTTGGCACTGTGGGCAGGTGCCAGGTCCTGCTGGAAAAGTAAATCAGCATCTCCTAAAGCTTGTCAGCAGATGGAAGCATGAAGTACTCTAAAATCTCCTGGCAGACGCTGCATCGACTCTCGACTTGAAAAAACACAGTGGACCAACACCAGCAGATGACATGGCACCCCATATCATCACTGACTGTGGAAACTTCACACTGGACTTCAAGCAACTTGGATTCTGTGCCTCTCCACTCTTCCTCTAGACTCTGGGACCTTGATTTCCAAATGAAATGCAAAATTTACTTTCATCTGAAAGGAGGGCCTTGGACCACTGAGCAACGATCCAGTTTTTTTTCTTCTTAGCCCAGGTAAGACGCTTCTGATGTTGTCTCTGTTTCAGGTGTGGCAATACCACATTTCTGTATTATACATTCTTTATTCTAATATTGAGGTACTGGATTTTTGATTTCCATGAGCTGTAACAGGGCTCTACAGTGCGACCATTTCACTCACATTTGTGACTGAAAAGTACTTGGTGTGACTGTGAAAAAATATATAGTCGCACTAGTGCGAGTGACCTGTTCGTAGTTGTATAATGCAATCAGAATAAAAACTACAGGAAGTCCCAAATGCACAACAGTTACTTTCGCACTGCTTTTCATCAACCCCAGTCAACCAAACAAGAGTGCAAATACTGCAAAGAAGCCATTATGATGACAAGCATCATCATCTGCTTTAACTTCCAAATCTCACCAACCACCATCTTTTACTGATCCTGAAAAATGACCTGAACTTGCATCTGCTCGTGTAGACACAGCAGCTTCGCGTGGAGTAAATTAATAATAATGCTAACGCTACAAGGTGGAGTGTAATTCCAACTTCTTTATTAAATAATTCCTCACCAATCATAATCAAGAGCAGCAACTATTCAGTCTGCATGCATACAGTACACTACAGCTCTCTCTTCACTCTCTTCACTAACTCTAATAGACAGCTTCATTTAAGATCATGGTTGCCAGATATCACTTTAAAATCAACTCCAGTTTCATTTTTTGATTCATATCCCCCCCAAAACACAATATTATCAGCAGACATGGCAACACTGTACTGTGGGAACCGATCTAAAAGGAACAACTGAAACAAACAAAGAAAAAAAACGAATAAAATGCAAAGATGGAAAATGTGTTTAGTTATAAATTAATCATTTAATATAAAAAATAGGCATTATAATAAACTCATAAAATATAAATAAATGAAGAAATTAATTAATGTTAAAATTACTATGGGTTGCATTTAATATCAATTTGACATTAAGCTTAGTATGCTATTTCCTTAGAAGGCTATTAGCCTTCTTTGTCCTAATATGCTTATGTTGGTCTACTTTTAATTAGGACTCTTTATTGTTTAAGATATTTAAAAATAAATATTTTATGCTTGTTTATTTATCAATTAACTAACTAACAGTATTTGTCATTTCTATTATTTTAATTCAATTAACAGTGACCATGAGCAGAGAGCTTACATTTAACTGTTTATGATAAACCTCCTGATTAAAGCTCAAACAAACAAAAAAAAGATATATATAAAGAAATCATGAGCCCCATGGCTTAAACCAAGAGTAGACATTCGGAGCTATTGATTATTTAAACAATCAATCTATCAGGTCACACCTGGGCAAACAAGAACCCCCGTGTCACATGTTAAAATATTTTTGATCACTTGGTGGGTTCAAACAAATAGTGCCATGTTCTAAGTTTTTTAACACATCTAGGTTGAAATATCAGACAAGGAAAGATGAAATCCTGATTTTCCATTGCACATTCATCGCTTGGTCTCAAGCCTAAATGTTTTCAGTGTTTTGCACAAAAAATAAAAAATAAAAAAGAACTGGCCTGACCATTCTAATAACTTTGGGCATATAAACTGTCACAAATATGACTGATCTAAATTCTGGAGGAAAATAAAAAGGGAAGTCATTAATTACTGAAGATCTGGATTGCAATGTCTGGCTAAAACTATAACATCAGTTTCTCACTGTGTGATCACAATAAAACATCATCGTTATGGCACTTGCCAAAGTATAATGTTCTATCCTGACAGTGAACAACAAAAACTGTATTCGGCCTTGGTTTAGTACGAATGTACAACCCCAATTCTGGAAAGGTTGGGACAGTATGGAAAATGCTAATAAAAACAAAGAAGAGTGATTTGTAAATGTACTTTGATTTGTATTAAAAAAAAAACCTATATAAATACAAGGTAATTGATGTTTTACCCAAATCAATTGCATAGTTTTCTGAAGATAAACCTTTATTTTGAAATTAATGCATGTAACATGCTCCAAAAAAGTTGGGACGGGCAATTTAGGACTAATAGCAATTTAATAGCAGTAATGCAGAACGATATGTACACACTTTGGAGAAACATATGCTGCCATCCAGAGCAGAACAACGCGAAAGTACATTCTACCCGGATTACAAGCGCGTGCCTGCCTTCCTGCAGTCCTGACCTGTATTCAACTGAGAATGTGTGGCACTTTATGAAGTGCAACAAAGACAACAAAGGCCCCATATAGTTGCACAGCTGAAGAAATGCATAATGGATGAATGGGGGAAAATTTCGCTTGCAAAACTTAACAAACTGCTGTCTTCACTCAGCGCCCAAATGTTTAATAAGTGTTATTTAAAGAAAAGGTGATGTTACACAGTAGTAAACAGCCGACTGTCCCATCTTTTTTGAAATGTGTTGTAGTCATCAAATTTGAAATGAGTGTATATTTTAAAAATAAATTACATTCACAAAGTACAATATCAAATAATGTGTTAATAATATGTTTTCAATATAGTACAGGTTGAGTTGAATTTTCAAATGAGACTGTTTTTTTGCATTTTCCATACTGAACCAACTTTTCGGAATTGGAGTTGTATCTTTGAAACAAAGAACACAGCTTGTTCAAATATCACGATGAAGTTTAATCTGTGTGTTGAGTTCATCCACTTTATTGCTCACTGACCAACATTAGCCAATAACATACTAGGGAAGGATTAAAATACATTTTCTGTGTTCTGTATAAAATCCCAGCATGATTCAGAAGAATGATATACACAGTTAATATTCAAGTCCACCCTAAATGACAATCTAAAGGGCCAAAAGTGTTGCATGATAATGTGCCGTGGGTGAACAAAGTAAAAAAACAAAACACCACCCAACACAGACAGACAGACAGGCAGGCAGACAGACAGACAAACAGACACACATGCCTCAAGGAGTCCCCTCATGGTGTAAAGGGAAACCTGTATGCCATTTAGTAAAACTTTCTACAAAAAAACACTTGGCATAACTATTTTGTATCAAAACTCAAGGACTTGGTATAAACACATAAGATATGGCCTCGTTTCATGATTTATTAAAATTCTACCTACTGCTGAAAAGATGTTAAAGTTCTTCATTAGCCTAAGGCGACACGATTTAAAACAGACAAAAACTGACACAAGAGCAGTGATGTTTGGGATTCAGTAGCCCCTAGTGGTAAAATTATATGAAATGTCAGAGATACACTGAAGGCATTGTTCTACAAACATAGAGTCCATAATCAATAAAAGTGAAAACTTGAATAAACAGGTAGAGAAATCAAGATCCAGTGTACAATTAAGCAGCTGACCCCGATAAAAATTTTTAAAGGAAAAATCTAATTAGCCGTGAAAGAGGTTCATCATTATGGCAGATGGCACAAAGATTGGTCAATGGTGACTAAAGTGACATCAGCATGTAGATCGATGGCAAAGGCATCAATAAAAAAGGCTTGGAAATTGTGGTCAAAAGCAAACATTCAATCAACATAATGCTGGCGCATTAGTGTGATATGTAACGGAAAAAAACGGAAGAGAGAACATTTTTCAGGTGAATCAGAATGTCCAATACAGGACATGATCAGACTCTCAGCAAGAACTTCAGACAGAGGGATATTCTAGTAGGAATGCAGTGCATAAACCCCACATTACAAACACGCATATTTCAGATTTCAGGAATCTGTTTTCAGGAAAACCTAAATAATGCATAAACCATAAGCAGTGGCCTACAGAAACAGGAAAAAAAATGGTGAGATGAGTCATCCTTGAGAAACATGTTCTCAACAAGTGGGTGGGTACATGTGTGGCATACACCAAGAGAATGGTAAAGGCCTGAATGCTTGACTGCTACAGTGAGGAGAGGTCCTCTGGCTGTGTTATGCTGTGTGGAGGCATTTTGCTGACATGGCTTGGGTCCACTTGACCTCTTGGATGAAAAGGTTACTGCAAATCAATACAAAGTTATTCTGCATCCATCCACAGGGAATGAGGGGTCATTGATTGGTTTGAGAAGTATAAAGATTATGTAAATATGCTATGCCATTTGCAGACACCAGATTCTGATCTACTTAGGGAAGGGAAGATCATCAAAAAACCAACTGACTGAATTTATTTTGGAAAAATGGTGCTCCATCCTTCAAGTACAGTCCCAGAATTTGTGCCAAAACTATTCTTATGGTGGCCCAAAACCTTACCAAGACAGGGTATATTGTTTTTTTTTCCTTTAATCATTTCACCTGCCTGTATGTTCACAATGGACAAATCACTGGCCACGGACAAACAGATAATGTGTCAGATGGTTAACAGGTTTTAGTCCTTTGTTACCAAGTTAATATAACCAGGGAAAGAAAATACTTGTGTACTTCAATACTATATTATACTACTCAATATTTTACTATAGTACTCAATAAAATAATACTATATTTAAGTAAAACTATATGTAAGTACTAATTTTAATTATTTGTACTTTATTCAGGTACTAGTGAAATTGAATACTTAAAAAAATTACAAGAGAAATAAATAAAATATTTTTATTTGGACCTTCAAACATCATAAAATCTCAAATGCCATGTAAATTTTATTTTTATTTTTTCTCACCCAGCTGCTATGCCAATCAGTTATGTTTTGACTATTATTGACATTTTTTGTAAAGACATCCAACCAAATTGACATCAAGGTGATATTGAACTGTGCACAGCTGTGCCAATGCACCAACCCCCCCACCCCACCCCCCCACCCCCAAACACACACACACACACTTTTAACAAGTGCATAGATGCAGGGTAAAATCATCTCCATTAAGATTTTCTGGAAGGTGTGAATTCAGCAATAAAGGATTCCAAGCTAAATAAGTATCACTTAAAAAATTATCATCTATCAATTGTTAATTTTTGATAGGTTTTTTCGTTTTAATCTTGAATACTTTATTTTTTTTAAATGTTTATAATTTTTACTTTCACTCAAATACACTTTTGACTCAATACTTTTAATCGAATAAGATTTTGATACATTGCCCATACTTTTACTTAAGCATAATTTCTCTGTACTTTTTTTCATCCCTACATGTGACTCAGTGGGCTGCTGAGATTACACTAATATTTTATTTTCCCATCAAGCCACCAGAAGTGACTTTGTAGTAAACAAAAACTGTTCATTTGATATTAATTATTAATTATACAAGAGATCCGGTCCACCAATTTGATTTGGTTGAATGGCATTCCAAGAGTGCTAACTTTTACTATAATAACGCTGGGACATTTCACTGTGTGAATCACTCCGCTCATCTGTGTTCGCCACTTAAAATTCCAGTTCCTAGTTTGAAACCGTTACTACAGTAGTGTTAGAAATATCATGGCAAATGATACTTTTCAGGAATATGAATTTTGGCTTAAAATATGAAAGTTTATTAGAAGAAGATGAAAAGGAAGAAGGGATGTGAGCTAGCTAGCTAGCTAGCAAATGGGCAATGGGCTAGCCAACATATAATAAAGTGTGGCTTCTTCAGGATCTATTTTGCTAGCACAGCAAAAATAAACAGCATTTGGCCACGCTTGCTTGAGCAATATTGCTTAAATATAACATACTCCAACTGGTTCATATATTTCTTGATGACATGGCACTAAAATTATTAATTATTACAATTTGCATTTTGGGCTTTTAGACAGTTTAACAGAGAAAATGAGTGCTCAAGTGGTTGATTTCGCTTGGAACGGTCAGTTCTTGCCTCTATATAGTCTGTTGTGATTGCACCTTCATTAAAACATCATGGCAGCAAGCGGTGTTCTTTCAACTCTGATACCATCACCAGATACCCCAATGTGTACCGGTGTTATATAACAACTTTACTCTCCATACTTTTTTTGTTCAGTTTTGTGTGTGTCTATGTTTCTGCATTCAAAACCATAATCAGCTAGCTAACAGTTTAGCCTAAAATGAGGGGCACCAGCATTCCAAATTCTGTCTCTAAAATTACTGTGACACTATAGAACATTAGCTACTGCCATCAAAAGAATTGTGAATGAAGATTCTGCCTCTATTTCTGAAAGGATTCAGGTTTTGTGTGTTAATTGATTACATCTTTATGTCCAGCCTGGTTTAATACACAAAGGCAAAACAACATGGAAAGTCTTAAAGTATCTAGACTTTGGTATCAACACAAAAGTGTTATCACAGCCTCACCTCTTGTTCCCTATAGTGGCAAAATTATTTTGGTACCTACATAACATGGTGCAAAATAAAATTTATCAACCAGTGCTTAAGTTCCTGTTCACTTCCTGTCTGGTGTGTTGTAGATTTTGTTAATCGATTGCAGGAAAACGCTTTAAATCAAGAGTCTATTTAAACAATATCTTTCTTAATTTAAAATTGACCTACATTATTGACATAAGCAATGAATCCTGGGAAGTACAAATCATCTAGGTTGTGCAAAAGACCAAGACAGTATGACAAATTGCTGAAAGTAGGGAAAATTGTTTACCGCATTATGGGTTTGTGTCTGTCCCACCAAAATCAGGATGTTGGAGCAGATGATTGAAAGGCAAAAGTTGATCAGAATGATGGACCTCTCAGACCTAATGTACCTAATATAAAAATTAGTAAATAAATGTGTATTTCTCAAATGAGCAATGACAAATGCATGTGATAAATCCTTGCATTTTAAACAAAACAACATTTAAACAAAATGTACCTCCACAATACAGCATACACCACAGCCAGAGTGATCAAAGCGATGCAAGACAGGCCACAGCCCACAATCAGTGTCACAGATGGGACCCCTGAATACTCCATAGCCTGTGAAAAAAACAGTTCAGACTTTGAAATGTTTGGTCATAAAATCAATAAATAAAAACAATGAGATTGTGATGTGAGGTATCTCGATACATGTCACAAGGTCATTATAGTCATAGTATAAGTCTGTGATTCAGTCGAGACAGCACAAATATATTGAACAAATTGCTGAACTTGAGGCACGTATATGTTTGTCATATTGACAAACAATCTAGCAACCTAGCATGAGATTTATATTGTGGTGATATGTCACAGCTGTCTGTGTCTATTTTTATGGCTTTTGGATTGTGTACTAGCACTGCTCATCACCAAACATTTCAAATGAACCTTCACCCCTTTATCCGCTGCTCCCTTTATTTTACTACTTCTTCCAGGTAACCCACCCTGTCAGCACACTCTTTTTCTCCCAAAATACTTGCAGCGAGTTGTAGTGATATTTCAGCAGTGCAGGGCAATGATGGGAGTCTCAAACTCAGGCCATGTCTGCATAACACTTGTTCTCTATGTGATCACATTTTGTTCCGTTTGAAACCCCCTACCTGTAATAACCATTGCTGGTTTGTTGTTGGGCAATAGAATGTTATATAAAAAGTCTTGTGCTGTTTTATGATACTTAAACAAACCATATTCAAAGTCGTGGGCAGGCGAGGGTAAGAATCAGGCGCCCACGCGCGCTCTCTCGCGCGTGCGCGCACACAATCACGCATATACGCTCTCCTGTATGTACGTAGGCAGATCGCAATGAGAACTGACACTGATATTGTTGATTAAAACATGTATAATCCTAAACAATGTTCTCGTGTGTTGAAGTATACGCATAATTATATCTATCTATCTATGTATCTATATCTATATATCTATAGCTATATATATTTGGGTGGAAACGGGAATCAGAGAGTATACTTACTATTTCTATAGGTTGTTGAGCCAAAATGGCGAAGGTAGACACGCGATCACATAAGCATTTTGTATGGGATGCATCTGTAAGCACCGTTTTACATCCTTTGGAGGACCAGCTTCCCCATGAATTGTTCCTATGAGAAGAGGAGATGAGAGATTAATTTTGAGTCGTGGCTCGAAATTAACAAGCTTGATAGCGAGATGTATGTCTCCCTAAACACCAAATAACGCTGTATAATTCAGTTTATATCTGAGTAAAGGGAAATGGTAGCAATGGGAGAACGCCGATTGTCAAATCAGCACCCGTTTGAGCACAGTGCACTGAGCTGGACAGCGATATAAAGAGCAGCGCGAAGGGAAACCGCGAATCTGTCCAGTCGGTGCTGATGCTGACTGATTAAATTCCTCCATACGGTTAGGACTAAATCTGGCCTTAAAGACGCTAAATACCCCACTGTACCAGAACAACACCGAATCATTACCAGGCTTTCTTCAAATGAAACAGGGAGCAGGTCCGTAGCTTTTTCTTTACGAATTTTCCAGGCTTGTCTTCCTTTTCTGACCTCGTTCTTAATTCTAACCGTTTCCTTTATGGTGGTTCTCTTTTTGTATTTATCTATTCTAATTAGCAGCTTTTTGATGCTTCCTGGATGAGAATTTCACCGTGGAAACAGTGGAACAGCATCAGGCGGATCCTGGGCTCTGTTGCTGTTACAGGCGGAGAGGGGGAGGGCGAGTCGCGCGCAAAAAAAAACAATATCATATTTAATCAAACACAAGCGTAACCAAACAGTGAACATAAAATGAACATATATTCTCAATAGTGACATATGTTCAGTAATAGGTGCATTTTTATTCACCCAGACTCGTAAACATATAATTATTTACAACGAACCACCCTGTGGAAACGATTGGATGGTAGAATCCAGTTTTCCTCTCTCTGGCAAGCAAAAAGAAAGAAACACAATTTCTCATTATGCCTACATCTCCCTCATACGGTATTTAGAACATATATCATTACAGTGCATTCGCATTCATATAAAATCTGCGTCAGGATCCCTACTCCATCCCCTAACCCCTACACGCACGCGCGCGGGCGGCGCGCACACACACACACACACACACACACACACACACACAAACAAACACAGCTCATAACTTTCATACATAGCTGTTTGCCGGTATGTTCAAGCAAACAGTTGGATTTGTAAAACACTTTACCCAGAATGCAGTCATTGAGTTCTGTATCGAGTTTATGTTGCAAAACCCTCATCCCATGTAATTCATATAATCCCACAAGAGGTAAAGTGGATTTACTGAAAATTAATCCTACAAACCACTTACAGACAGCCAATACCTACAGTGGTATCCAGTACAGGAAGTAGAAATTAGAATTGATTTTTATTTTCAGCTATATACTACATTACAACCTGCAGCTTGTATTAAACTTGGGGATTTTACTTTTGCTCATTGCAATAGTGGCAGTTTCAAAAGAACCTGGCCATGAGCAATCGGAAGCTGTACAGAATTCCTGGGCCCTGAACAAAACCTAAAATTTTGAACAGTGTTCTTGCATCTTATTTCACATATTACTGCATTGGCCCCCATCCGGCTGTATTTAGTCTTGTGTAATATAACCAGTTGCTAATTGAGGATCATAATTAAGCTGACTTAATTAAAACTACTAATCATCTGCACAATTGCATATGTCTGTTGTCACATTTGATTTCACTAACACAGAGCCCTTTGATGAGGAACACATCAAGTAATACATACATTAATTTCTATCTTGATGGAATCTGGCACAGATATGTGAAAGAGCAATACATAAACTCCATTTTTTGAAATAGGAACTCCATATTTATCAACAACAATCCACCTCCATAAGTGAAGCAGAAATGTGAATAAAATATAATATGTTGGCAAAGCCTCTTTTGTGAGTGCAGGCCATTTCTTGAATAGATAGTGTGATTGATAAATATTTGTATATGGGGAGAAATTATCTTCTAATTCATTATAGAAATCCATGTCCCCATTGAAGAAACATATCTAGATATTGGGACCTTGCTTGGAGGGAGTTTCAGCAATGGAATTGTATTATTGCAATCCTTTAAGAAAATGGAATAGGTAATATGATTGAACGAATTAAACGCTTCCAGCTGGAGAAAACACTTACCTTTTCTGTAACAAAAAAGGTTTTAAAATATAGTATTTTGTCTTAAGGTACCGTTCCCTCCACTAATATTGGCACCCTTGGTAAATATGAGTAAAGAAGGCTGTGAAAATTTGTCTTTATTGTTGAACCTTTTGATCTTTTGTTAAAAACATTCACAAAAATACTCTGCTCTCATGAGTATCAAACAATTGCAAACAAAACACAGGTTTATAAAAAAATATATATCTTTGTTAAATATAGGTGTGCAACAATTATTGGCACCCTTTTAGTAAATACATTGTGCCATCTCCTTTTGCTAAGATAACAGCTCTGAGTCTTCTTCTATAATGCCTGATGAGGTTGGAGAATACATGGCAAGGGATCTTAGACCATTCCTCCATACAGAATATTAGTGTAGGACTGTATGTTTGGGTCATTCAACAATACTTCACAAAACATATACAGTAGGTGAGGTGTCAACATATACCTAGGCTAATGACATTGAAACTTAGTTCTTCACAATTCCACACCGATCATGTTACCATACTTTTCCTGTGTTAAGTCAACAGTGTGGGAAATAAGTATTGAACATGTCAAAAAAAATTTCAGTAAATACAGTATATGTTCAATTAAGTTATTCACATGAAATTTTCACCAGACCTCTGTATTAACTCAAGAAATCCATAAATATAAAGAATTCACAACATTAAAGTCCATAAATAAAGTTATGTGGAATAAAACAGGAAAAAAGTATTCAATATTACATTTATTAGACGCTTTTATCCAAAGCGACCTACAAATGAGAGCACACTCACACACCGATGGTAGCAGAGCTTCCATGCAAGGTGCTGGCTTGCCATCGGGGCAACTTAGGGTTCAGTGTCTTGCCCAAGGACACTTCGGCATGGAATCACCCGGGCCAGGATTTGAACTACCAACCCTACGATTAGTGGACAACCCACTCTACTGACTGAGCCACAGCCACCCATATGCTAAGAAAAAGCAATTCTCCAAGGCAAGGTAAGGCAAGTAACCAACTGAAATTCATAACTAGTTAGAAAGTAATTATACCTCATATCTGTGCAAATTAATATCAGCTGGGTTAGTAAATTGATTGTCTATAAAAAGGCTTCTCATTACCAAGGTGTCACACAAGAAACAACTTATGATGGGTAAAAGCAAAGAGCTCTCCCAAGACCTTGTCAACCTTAATTTTGTGAAACATATTGATGGAATCAGATACAGATGCATTTCAAAACTTCTGAATCTTCCAGTAAGCACCATTGGGTCTATTATCCGCAAGTGGAAGCAACATCACTCCGCCATCAACTGGCCACGCAGAGAAGCTCCTCGCAAGATTTCTGACCAGGGAGTCAGAAGAATAGTCAGAAGAGTAGCCCAAGAGCCAAGGACCACTCGGAAAGAGCTCCAGAAACACTTGGAGGCAGCAGGTACCATAGACACAGAGAAAACAATAGGCAATGCACTCCACCGCCATGACATCTATGTATGCTCACCCCGCAAGGCTCCATTACAAAAGAAAAGGTATGTCAAAGCTCGTTTAAAGTTTTCTACAACTCATTTGGACAAGACTATGAAATACTGGGTGAGTGTAGTCTGGTCAGATGAGAGCAAAATTGAACTTTTCGGCTGTCATACTTCACACAATGTTTGGAGAAGAAATGACATTGCACATCACCCAAAAAACACTATAGCAACAACGAAGTTTGGAGGTGGAAGCATCATGGTGTGGGGCTGTTTTCCATCACATGGTACTGACATACTTCATATAATTGAAGGAAAGAGCCCTTTACCGGGAGATTATTGAGAAGAATCTGCTGCCATCCACCAGGATGATGAAGATGAGACGAGGGTGGACCGTTCCAGCAGGACAACGATCCAAAGCATACAGCAAAGGAAACTCTCAATTGGTTTCAGAGAAAAATAAATCAAGGCATTAGAATGGCCCAGTCAATAACCTGACTTGAATCCAATTGAATAAGATTTAAAGACAATAAGTTTAGAAGAATGGGCCAAAATCACACCTGAATACTGCGACTCATTAATTTCTTCATACAGGAAATATTTTGAAGCTGTCATTACAAACAAAGGGTTCTCCACTAATTTATTTATTAAATTTCAGTTAGCATGTTCAGTACTTTTTTCTTGTGTCATCAATACTTTAATATGTTCAATACTTTTTCTCCTATGTGCCTCTATTACATTGTTACTTTCATTCATGGATTTATTGAGTTAATACCAAATCTGGTGAAAATTTCATGTGAATAGCCTAATTGGAAAAAAAAATGTTGACGCGTTCAAAAAAGTATTTCCCCCACTGTATAGTATACTTGTTTTCCATAAAAGCTAATTTCAAATAATAGCAAAGAGACATTTATTTCAGCTTTTATTTACTATATCAGATTTTCAGTGGGTTAAAATTTATATACATTTTGTTAGTATTTCTTGGAATTTCCTTTTAACTGCTTGAAAGTTTACTTAATTGCTTTAATACTTGGTATATATATATACACTGTGTGTGTGTGTGATATATATATACATATATATATATATATATATATATATATATATATATATATATAATGTATGTATATTTTGTTCTTTTATGATAGTCATAGAGTAGAGACCTCTTCCTTGCACAACAACCTTTCAGGCTCTTAATGGTACATGTACATAATTTGGTACCTGATGCTTACAACTTCTTCACCAGTTCTTTTGTTGTTGTCTTTGTGTTCAAGTGAACTTTTCAAATGAAAGTTATGATTCAAATCAAAGCTGGGAGTTTATTTGTTTCTTGAATGTCACAGTGTCTGTGTGGTCCCAAGATTTTTATTTGAATACCATTGCTTGTTGTGGTACTAGTTGTTTGGAAATTACTCCTAAAAGGGGATCTGGAGGTCCACAGTTTTTTCTGAGGTCCTGACAGAGTTGCTTGGATTTTATCATGGTATAAAGAGCAAAAAAGGTGTCAAACACAGTAGAGACCCTTACTGACTTAACAAAAAAAAATGTATGATAACGTGATATTACATGGTAATGTAAACTTTTGCCACCAGCTGTAGTTTAGAGAAATGTTTGCAAGAAGTCAAATCAATTTGACTTTTGTTTTTGCTTTTTGTTTAGCAATGGCTAATTCTTTCTCTGGATTTAAACCCAAATAAAAACATGTGACTGAGAATTCAAGAGGGCAGTCCACATATGCAAAACTGAGAATATATTAATTTGTTGATCTAAAGGATTATACCTTATAAACCTTATAAAGCTGAATATCATAATTGCAAGTTCAGGATCAGCTTCCTTTTAGATACTATTCTTCTCTTTGTACCCAAGTTTTAAAGCACTAGCAGCCAGCCTCACACTGGACAGAGTTGTGGGTGACAAACATACATTCCAAAATGACAGTGCAACTTCAGCCTGATTACGCTGAGAAAAAAAGAAGAAGGGAAGCTGCTCAACAGAAAATGGTGCTCCAAGAAGTAGATACCTACAATTAAGCCAGTAGTCTTACAGGGAGTCCTGTACATACCTACTGAATAAAAAAAAATTTAATCCTAAAATAATTAAAGCCAAGCTTAATTATATACAATTGTAATTCCAAAGAGTTCCAAAGAGCCTTCATGATTAGTGCTAAGATAGGTCAAAGCATTAAAGTGCAAAACATGAACATCTGAATGCCCTTCTTTCATCACAATGACATTTTCTGGTGTATAATGGATAGAGGGTGCAAGGAGAAAGTGAGGAAAAGAGGAGTGAGTCTGTGCTTGTGATAGTTGTCAATTTGAAGGTATTCTTGTTGTTTATGGGTTATAATATTATTCAAACAAAAATTAGGCAATGATTTACACTAACCGTCTCTGTGCAAATGAAGTGAACTAAGGTATTATGAAATTATAATTTCTTAAACTTGCTCTTAGTGTCCATGTGCCTATTATAATTCTAATGGGGTAAAATTGGAGCTTTAGTGGAGCAAAGCACTTGTTCTTGTTTGATATATTCCTGTGTTAAAATGTTCCTCTGGCAGAAGAATATAATTTTTGCCACAGTAGTTGGCCAGTGAGAGGTCTAAGTATCATCATGCGAGTTGAGTAAAGGGGCATTAGGGAGTATTTATAACAAGACTGACAGGAGGTCGATGTAACATAATCTATGAGACAATCCTAGAAATGGGCACTAGAACAACAGCAGGAGTGCAAATGGGTATGGAGGTTACAGGCTGAGTCTGGTTATAGTTAATAATAACAAATAAAGTTAAACCTGTAGATAACTTTCTCCAGATTCAATCAGTCTGTGAGTGTATAAAGAGATATACAGTGTATAAATCTTTATGTCCCCATGGTCTGAAGGTGACTTCAGTGCAGGGCCATGACATCCATTTTAATAGTATCCATCCATCCATCCATCCAGCCAACCATCTTCTATACCGCTTATCAGGGTCACAGGGAACCTGGAGCCTATCCCAGGGAGCATCGAGCACAAGGCGGTGTACACCCAGGACAGGATGCCAATCCATCGCAGGGCACAATCACATACACATTCACACACCCATTCATACACTACAGACACTTTGGACATGCAAATCAGCCTACCGTGCATGTCTTTGGACTGGGAGAGGAAACCGGAGAACCCGGAGGAAACCCCCGCAGCACGGGGAGAACATGCAAACTCCGCACACACAGGACCACAGTGAGAATCGAATCCCGTCCCTGGAGATGTTATTTAATAGTATCCATCAGAGGTGAAATAATCACACTCATAGGTGAGTAGCTGATGTTGCTCTCAGTTTGTCTATGGTAAATATATAGGAAACTGTGTTATTTATACACAGCACTATCTTATTTTGGTGTAAAATGTATTTATTTATTGTAATAAGGCGCATGAAAATACATGACTGTGTTGTTTCAAAATGTGATTTAACATAGGTAGGAACTGAAGATAGGATGGTACTGGTTTCAGAGGACATATAGGCTAGGCTCAGGTTCCACTTTAACCTTGACTAGGATAAAGTGGTGAATAAAATTCAGATTATATAAACCGGGCATTTTAAGTAAATTTAGCAGTGTTGTTGCTCTAAAATCTAAACAGAAGGTCTATGGCAATGAGACAAAATGTAAATTAGAAAGTGTTAAGCAGAGAAATAGCAATTGTGCAAATAAAAAGGTAACTTGATAATGCTTGGAAATAAGGAAGTAAAGTTTTACACATTTCAATAATTCTACACTATCTGCTGCATTTTGATGAGGAGATCTAAATCAACTGTATGAATTGAATATAACTTTATACACGTTGTCATCTATCAACACTTAAATTTGCCACTTCTGTTTAAAAAAATGTGGTCACTTTCATTACATATGCTGAAGTAAAACAAGTCAACTCATATGTAGGTGTTATCATAATAGTTTTTTTCTAGTATATAGGACTTGAATTCAACAACTTAATTCGACTTTACTCTAGCTCTTTTACTTCCTATAGATTTAAGCTGGAATGGATGCTGTGAAAATCACAGCATCTCTACCTTGTCTTCATGCAACAGAAACATATTGGCAGTGGTGGCTTAATGGATAACGCCTCGGGTTACTGATCATATGGTCAGGGGTTCAAGCCCCAGTGCTGCCACTATTGTGCCATTGAGCAAGATTCACTGATCTAGGGGCACTGTATCATGGCTGACCCTGTGCTATGACACCAACTTCCTAGCAAGTTGGGATATGTGAGGAAAAGTATTTTACTGTGCTGCAATGTATATGTGACAAATGAAAGGCTTCTCTGTATGTAAAATATAAAACAACATTAAGTATGTCACAAAATTGTCAGTCTTTCACCAAAAAATATTTTTCCCATGTATTCTACAGCTACAGGTATTCAAGATCTAAAAACAAACATATGAGTATATATGAAAATCCAGATTATTTCAATGCACCAATGACACAATACTGCTTTTTACTGAATGACAAAAAAATTATGTGGATATAACCAGACCTCTCAGCGTAGCAGCCCATTTGTTATTGGTCAGCTTTATTAATACCACTGGCCTCCAATACATTTCAGAAATTATACAAGAGAGAACAAACTGAAGTGTTCCCGATTCAATGAAAATTCAATTTGTTAAATGTGCTATCTCTATTTTCTTATTTATAATAGAATATGCTTGGTTTGCCAGACTGTTTTGCTACAGAAGCAATTGTCATATTTCTAAAAGTTGAGGCTATATTTGCAGAACAGTGCATAATAATGTGGAAATGAAACCAAGTATGGAATCAGAATAGAAAGAAGTAGGATATATTGATACAGGAGATACCAATGTACCAACTATATGAATCTAATGTTAATGTAAATATATATGAGCTTTAAAAAATAGAAAACCTGTTCTTAAAAAAACAGAACAAGCTTGTCTAAAGTGAAGCATTGGACACCAATAAGTCATCTGTTAAAACATCTGAAGCCAATTTTCTCTACTTATCCACAGGCCCAATTTCACACAGTGTTTCAAAATTATTCTGTATTATCCAGATAAACCATAAATCATAGTTTTCAGTCTAGTATTATTGTTCAAGGATGCATTGGTATGGCTAAAAATATAAGTAAGTCAGTTCTAATGACTATATATGACAGTCACTGTTTAGGTATTTAAATTTGGCTGAACCAATTAATACATTTTTATTTATTTATATATATACATATATATATATATATATATATATATACACACACACACACACTCATATATATATTCGATGATTGGCTCTACCTCGATGCCACAGAACAGCCACGCTACTCCGCCCATGTAAAGCTTAATAATCCCGACCAACTCACCACCTATGGCCTGTGTGTGCTACTATTTTTACCTACCCTCCTCCTCCCCAGCACCACCATCTAGATCTGCTACAGGGCCCCCCAGCTTCTCCTTCCATATCCTTTGCAGCAGTAGCATGCTTCTCTTCTTTCTATGTCTGTCCGTGACTATCAGAGCAAGTATTCGTACTCACTCAGCAGAAGCACCAGTGTAGCAGATCTAGTCTGCCAGACAAAACCTACACTCCATCCCAATCTATAAAAGCTCACAATTTCACTTTCAATTTCTCTTTGTAGACTTTGTTCCCTCATGACTGCCCTGTAGCAATTATCCTTCAACACCCATGTTGCCCTGGCCATAACCATATTAAAATAATCTAGAACCCGTATGTTACTGTTTTGTTTCTTTTGTACAGTCTTGCATATAAGCAGATACTATAAATTCTAGAAAATCATAAAAATTGTAGCGTCAAGCCACCTTGAATCAGATCCCTTCCAGTTTTACACTATATACAATTAGTAAATACCATCTAGGATTAGAAGTCGCTACAAGTTAAGTCCATGAACTAAGATTAGGGTGAAAGCACAATTTAAAGTATGAGCCTTTATAATCTTTTAAAATGGTTGTTTGGAAATACTTACATGATAGTGCTATCCCAGAGAACACAAAATGGGTTCATTGTTCCCTGAAAGACAAAAAGTTTTTTATTTTATTTTATTTGGCCATTAAGAGACTATAGTATATATGCTTGTGTTCAAAATGAGAACATACAATGCTGTGAAAAAGTATTTCCCCCATTTCTTCTGTTTTTGTGTAGATATCATACTAAATTGTTTCAGAAATTAAAATATAATGTAACATAAAACAAAGGCCACATGAGAAAACACAAAAATGATGTTATTTATTGAAGCAAAAAAGTTATCCAATACCAACTGGGCCATGACTATGGAGGCAGAGGCAGGTGTACGTGCAGATTCAAAGTTTATATAATAATAAATAAAGAACAAATAAAACACAAAAAGACACTATGCACACAAGAACCGTATTTCTAGGAGACATAATGTGACAACATAGGATAAACATAGCCAGACCAAGAGTGAGGCGCAAACAATGACTATGTACACACTGGCGCTCGTTAACCAGAATGAGAATCAGGTGCAGGTGGTCATGTGATGGTGGTGCAGAAGGTAGAGTGGTTGCTGGGAATTCCTTCGGGAAGTCCAGGGTTCCTCCGGGCGATTCTTAACTCTACGAAACTGCATTCATAATGGGGTTCAGGCCTGATTACTGCAAACCTGTTGTTCAATGAAATCAACACGTAAATGGTAAATGGCACACTTATATAACCCTTTTATCCAAAGCGCTTTACACTGTGTCTCATTCACCCATTCACACACCAATGGTAGCAGAGCTGCCATGCAAGGCGCTAACTAGCCATCGGGAGAAACTTGGGGTTCAGTGTTTTGCACAAGGACGCTTCGGTATGTGCAGTCATGTGGACCGGGAATCGAACCTCCAACCCTAAGATCAGTGGATTAGTGGACAACCCGCTTAACCACCTGAGCCACAGCCACCCCATATGTAAATAAAACTTTTTCAATAGCATGAAGTTGGTTAAAAGGTCTTACCCAGTGACACACTATCCCAGAATTGAAAGAAATTCCAGAGATGATAAGGAAAAACATGATTGAAATACATGAGTCTGGGAAGGGTTACAAAGCTATTTCAAATGCTTTGGGACTCCAAAGAACCATAGTAAAAGCCATTACTGTGTCTCCAAATTGAAAAACTCGACACAGAAGTGAACCTTCCCAGTAGTGTCTAAGAGCACAGCAACTACTCAGCTAGTCACAAAAGAGACAAAGACAACATCAAAAGGCCTCTACTGCATCAATGAAGGTCCCTGTTCATGAGTCCACTATCAGAATGACACTGTGCAAAAATGGCATCCATGTAGAGTGGCGGGGTTGAAAACCCCTGCTAGCCCAGAAGAACATTAAGACTCATCTGAATTTTTTGCACACCTTAACAATCCTCAAATCTTTTGGAAGAATGTTCTGTGAATTGAAGGGTGAAAAGTGGAACTGTTTGGAAGACAGACTTGTAACATCTGTTGTAAACCATTTGCATTTATTCATTTACATTTATTCATTTAGCAGACGCTTTTATCCAAAGCGACTTACAAATGAGAGCACACTCACACACCAATGGTAGCAGAGCTGCCATGCAAGGTGCTAGCTTGCCATCGGGGGCAACTTAGGGTTCAGTGTCTTGCCCAAGGACACTTCGGCATGGGATCACCCGGGCCTGGATTCAAACCACCAACCCTACGATTAGTGGATTAGTGGACAACCAGCTCTACCGACTGAGCCACAGCCTCCCAGCTGCACAAACCAAACAAAGAAATCCACAAAAACTGCATCATATCAGGTCAGGCATGGTGGTGCAGGTGTGATGGTGTAGGGATGCATTGAGGCTTCAGGGCTTCACCAAACATGAATCCTGCTCTCTACCAGAAAATCCTAAATGTCCGTTCCTCAGTATGTAAGTTGACACTCGAGCACAACTGGATTATGCAGCAAGACAATGATCCAAAGCACAGGAGTAAATCCTAGTCCTAGAGGGAAGTGAAACACTGATCTCCAGTTATTGCTGCTTAAAAGGTGGCACAACCAGATTTTAAGTTTAAGGTGATAATTAGTTTTTCACTTGGGTGATGGGTGTTGGGTAACAATTTTTTTGCTTCAATAAAAAAAATAAAAAAATAAACTTTATTTAAACTTTGCTTACTCAGGTTGCCTTGTTTTATGTTGGATTTTGTTTTCAAGTCTAAAATGCATGTAGTTCTGCGATAGTAGAACATATCAGTGAAGAATAATGTGTGCCTAGAGTTCCTTTTACTTAGAACCTAATCCATTATATTTTAACTTGTTTTACAAAAGGCCAATTTGTTAAACATCAGTGCTTTCTAAATTAAAAGTTTGATTATGTTTTACATAATTCACATTAGAAGTTGTTGGACAATTCCTTGTAGGAATTGTCTCATTTATTAAAAAGGAGACAAATAGCATGCATTTGATCAACAAATGTACTATCTCTTGAGTTAATCACTGCACATTTGCTTTCATGCCTCATAAACTCAGTGCAAACTGATGACGTATTTTTAGCATTTGGCAAAACAGGCAATTATTTGTTATTTTAGTTGAGTCACTGGTCTGTCTCCTTTTTGACTTATTTTACCATTTGTGAATGCACCATAAAATATAACCTTTGCTCAAAATGGTAATGGTTACTTCCACTCAAGTCAGCAACAGAACAAAAAATATTAGTTACAGTCATGTTTAATCATTTGTTAGCATTTAAATAATCCTTTGTTAACATTTGGGGTCAGGAGAAATGTGTTTTAATAAGCTTATAGTGTGGTGACGTCAGTGCAGTCCAGAGAAGCTGCTTACGTTGGCCAAATGAGCAAGTTCTATCTCCATCTGAGCTTCTTTGACTCTGGGCTCTGGTCTCATCGTCACAGCAATGACTTTGGAGTTCACAGCAGTGTTGTTCCTATGGAAAGCACAAGGTCTGTTTGGTTACATCAAATAACAGATAATTTAACAAGACACCACATTCTCCATCAATCCATTTCAAGCAGTGAATGACGATGAAGTTAACGCCATTTCATACAAATCTTCGGAGCCAATTATATAAGTCACGTTGACGTGAGTTATAAAAAGTACATCTGTCATTTTTCCAGCCCACGCTAAGGATTTCGTTGCATGTCCACCTTGCATGAAGCCTGTATGAAGGAGCTTTGTATACCCAGCTCTTAGACAAGTAATCAATTATGGTATATTTTGGCTAATGTGTGAGTATCAGATTATACATAAACACATTGATTTGGGAATGGGAAGGATAGTCAGAGTACATGCACTTTGGTAATTTAAATTACTGAAAAATCTGTTAAGTTTTCAGTTATTTTCAGTATATATCCACAGGCCAATCTTGCAACCAAATTGCCTGTAGCCAGTCATATTTATGCCATCAAAATGCACAGTCCTATTAGCTAAAATCCATAAAATCCAAAAGGGTCAATGCAAGACACTCGAGCCCCAGGAGGACTGTGTATCCAGACTGTATAACCACTCTGCTACAGCACCCTGAAAGCCTTTGAGGAGGCAACAACCCTAGTGGAATGAACCCTTATGCCCAGAGGCGTAGCAAGACCAAGTGCCTCATAAGCGATAGAGGTTGCTTCCACTATACAATTAGAGATGTGCTGCTTCAACACAGCATCACCGCTACTCTTGCCCCCAAAGCAGACCAGCAGGTGCTATGACTTATGCCACTGGCCGGAGCGGTGGACGTAAGTACAGAGAGCCCTTACTGGACACAGTAGGTGAAATTTCACTTGTATGAGAAAAGGAAGAGGGCAGAAAGCCTGCAACACTACTGGCTTGGCAGCAGACGTAGGCCCTTTAGGAATATAATCTGACCTAGGATATTGGAAGGCCTTGGCTAACCCAGGGGCAAAGTCAAGGCAGGACGGGGCAACAGAACGAGCTTGTAGAGTCAGAAGCTTCTCTGAGGTTAACTCCAAGGGCTCAAATGGGGCACCTGACAGACCTTCCAAGACCACAGATAGGTCCCATAAAGGTATGCGTGGTCTGCAGACGGGCATCAGCCACCTGGCACCACATATAAACCTTGAAGTTAGAAGATGTTGCCCCACAGAAGCTCCATCAAAAAGAGCTGGCCGAAATGGTGGACACATAGACCCTGATTGTAGGAGGAGCCAACCCCACTGAGAAACATCCTTGTAAGAACTCCAGGGCTGTAGCTATTGCACAGTTCACTGGGTCTAGCTGACGTTCCTCACGCCAAGAGACAAAAAGTCACCACTTGAGTGCATACAATTTCCTCATGGATGGTGCTCTAGCGTTCAACATCTGTTTGACCTCAGTTGCGAGACCACAATCTATGAGCTGGTGCCCCTTAGGAGCCAGACCCACACTTTCCATAGTTCCATCCGAGGGTGATAAATTAGCCCTGATAAATAACTGTCTTGAGACAGTAGATCCCTGCACAAGGGAATCTCCCAAGAAGTGGCGTCCAGGAGGGATATTATCTCTGAGAACCATATTCGAGATGGCCAATAAGGTGCTACTACCAGCAGACATAGACTGTCTTGGCAAACTCTCGTTAGAAGTGGGAGCAGAGCAATCACGGGGAAAAAAGTAACCTCGGCCACATGTGCACCATGGCATCCAGTCACAAAAGTGTGGGAAGAGTGACGGCAAACAACAGCAGACAGCATGTTGTCTCTTCTGAGGTGAACACATCTACTTCTGCGTGGCCAAACCTCTGCCATATGGATTCCACCACTTCTGGATGGAGCCTCCAATCCCTGGGCCTCAGACCCTGCCTCAACAGGTTGTCTGCCCCCACATTCCAGTTGCCCAGAATGTACATCACACAAAAACTTTCCCTCTGCCCAGAGAAGCATTAGTTGTGCCTGCCTGAACAGGGAGACTGCAGTTTCGTTTTTGCTCTGATACTGTTAGTACATTATATATGTGCACTTTATTTTAACATAAGCTACAGTGCTCTCACTTAATATTGGCACCCTTGGTAAATAAGAGCTGTGAAAAAATTGTCTTCATTTTTTAACCTTTTAATCTTTGTTTAAAAAATTCACAAAAATACTCTGCTCATGGATGTCGGTCAAACGTTCTGCAGGAATGGGTGGGATCAGTCAAACTTTTTGCAGGAGTGGGAAGGACTGGTCAAACTTTCTGGAGAGTGGTGGGATTGGTTAAACTTTCTGCTGGAATGTGTTAAACTTTTGGTGAGAGTGCAAATTTTTGCATCCAACTGTAATATTTTTAATTAGGACCTACAGTGCCCTCCACTAATATTGGCTCCTAAATAGGAGCAAAGGCGGCTGTGGAAAAATTGTCTTCATTTTTGATCTTTTGTTAAAAAATTTACTACATTACTCTGCTCTCATAGATATCAAACAACTGCAAACACCATAGGTTTATATACACAAAAACCTTCTTTGTTAACCCTTGTGCATCAATTAAAAAAGTTACACATATGTCCATAGAGGACAAAAATGTCCATGTCCAAAAACTGTCATGGAAATATTATGTTACTATTTTCTTCCACTTTCACTGATTTATTTATTTTTTATTTTTTTTACCAACATCAGTTCTAATCATAATTACCGAACATTTTTAGAATTATAAACCTTTAAATGCTGGTTTGTTTACATAATGCCACAGATGTTTGTTTTTTTTTTTTTAATTAAAAAAATCAAATAGTAATTATTTTCCATATATTAAATGCAAAGCAGATTTTTTTCTTTGATTATTACAGTCTTTGATATGTCAAAAGTTAACAACAACATATTTTTTTATGCAGTCTCAGATTAAAAAAAAAACACTGTAAAAATGAGACATTATGTGTAATGAATCTAGAATATATGAAAGTTCCACTTTTTAAATTAAATTATGAAAAAAAATGAACTTTTCCATGATATTTAAATTTTTTGAGATGCACCTGTCGATGATTTTATGCTTAAACATTACAGGGATTAAATATTGCAGTTTGAATGGGTTTCAAAGGGGACATTTTTGTCCTTAAGGTCCTGAGTGTAACTATTTTGTGTATCTAGTACACTAAAAATAGATTTATGAAAGCCAATGAGGGAAAAAATTCCAATATTCCAATAAAAATACCCATCTTTTAAAAAAAGTTTGTTGTTTGCATTAACACAAACAAACTGATTTGGAAAAAAAAACAAAAAGGACAAGAATGTCCATAAGGATGCAAAAGGGTTAATTATATGTGTGCCACAATTATTGGCACCCCATTAATTCATATGAGAAATATATATTTGAAGTAGGGTGCATGGTGGCTTAGTGGTTAGCACATTTGCCTCACAACTCCAGGTTTGGCCGTTCAATTCAGTTTGCATGTTCTCCCTGTGCTGTGGGAATTTCCTCTGGGTACTCCCACAGGCCAAAGACACGGTAGGTTGTTTGGCAGGTCCAAAGTGTCCGTAGTGTGTTAATGTATATATGATTGTGCCCTGCAATGGATTGGCACCCCATCCAGGGTTTACCCTGCCTTGTGCCCATTGTTCCCTGGGATAGGCTCCATGTTGACCATGACCCTGTAGGCTAAGCAGTATAGAAGATGGATGGATGGATGGATATTTGAAGTATATTCCCATTGATATTTAAAAAAAAATTTGTACACCTGCATGACTACGAACTAAAAATTGTTCAATAATGACTTCCTGTTTCACAGTGGTATAAATATGAGGTAACACATAGGTCAAATTCCCTTAGTCATTCATAACAATGACTAATTACCCTGCCTTGTGACCGATGAACTCTGGGATAGGCTCCAGGTTCCCCGTGAACCTGTGGGATAAGCAGTATAGAAGATGGATTGTTGGATATTTGAAGTATATTCCCATTGATATTTACATTTTTTCAGTACACCTGGGTGACTAGGAACAGGGAATTGTTCAATCATGACTTTCTGTTTCACAGTTGTATAAATGTGAGGTAACACATGGGTCAAATTCCCTTAGTCATTCGTAAAAAAGGGGAAAACCAATGAATATCACTGTGATGTGTGGCAAAAGGTTGTTGAGCTTCACAAAATGGGAAGTGGTTATAAGGATATTGCAAAAACATTGAAAAGGCTTTTTCATCAGGGCAATAATAAGTTTCAGTCAACTGGAAATGTTATAAATCAACCTGGAAGAGGATATGTGTCTATATTGTATCAACACACTGAAGAGGATGTTTCGAGTTGCCAAAAAAAAGCCTCAAGCATCCCACTCCCCTGACTTGAAACCCATAGAAAAACTGTGGGTTGAACTGAAGAGGTGAGTCCACCAGCGTCAAAATTTGAAGGAATTATAGATAATGGTCTTACTTCCTTTGCCATGTATTCTCCAAGCTCACCAATTACAGTCAACAGGAAATGTTATGAATTAACCTGGAATTGGATGCGTGTCTATATTTTCAACACACTGTGAAGAGGCTTGTACTAGTGGCCAAACAATCTCCAAGGTTCACAGCTGGAGAATTACAGAAGTAAGTTGCATCTTGGGTTCAGAAAGTCTCCAAAACTCTAATCCACCTACATCACCACAAGTTGTTTGGAAGGGTTTCAAGAAAAAAACCTCTAGTCTCATCCAAAAACAAACTCAAGAGTCTCCAGTTTGCTAGACACTACTGGAACTTCAAATGGGATCGGTTTCTATGGTCAGATTAAACCAAAATAGAACTTTTTGGCACTAAACACCAAAGGTGGTTTTGGCACACACAGAGAGGTAGTCATAAGGGAAAAGTATCTCATGCCCACGTTTAAATAGGGTGGTGGCTCTTTAATGTTTTGGGACTGTTTTTCTGCCAGAGAAGCTGGACATTTTTTATGATACATGGCATCATGGACTCCGCAATATATCAAATGAACACCTGGCTGCCTCTGCCAGGCAGCTTAAAATGGGCCACCGTTGGATCTTCCAGCCAGACAATGGTCCAAAACATAAATTGATTTTAAAATCAACACAAAAATGGTTTACTGACCACACAATCAAGGTCCTGCCATGGCCATCCCAGTCCCCTAACCTGAAACCCATAGAAAACCTGTGGTGTGAACTGAAGAGGAGAGTCCACTAGCGTGAACCTTTTTGAAGGATCTGGAGAGATTCTGTATGTAGGAATGGTCTCAGATACCTTGCCATGTATTCCACAATCTCATCAGGCATTATAGGAGAAGACTGGCAAAAGGAGACAGCACAAAGTATTGACAAAAAGGGTGCCAATAATTGTTGCACACTTATATTTAACAAAGGTATTTTTTTTTAAATAAACCTGTGTTTTGTTTACATTTGTTTGATATCCATGAGAGCAGAGTATTTTTGTGAAGTTTCTAAACAAAAGATCAAAAGTTTAAACAATAAAGAGAATTTTTCAAAGCCTTCTTTGCTCATATTTACCAAGTGTGCCAATATTAGTAGAGAGCACTGTATATGTGTCTATACAGAAACAGACCGAGTCACAAATAAAGAGGGCATGGTGCCCATCAGATCATAAGCTAGATAAGGAACAATGATGGGAAGTGACTGGTACCACACTCCTCATTGAGATCTCACCTGGTGTTTATGTTGATGTTTTTCCCAAAACATGCAGTCATCAGAAAAAGAAAGTAAACAGAGACCAGGTGGGGAAAAAATAAGTACACCCTATAAATAGTAACATGTACAGTGGTGTGAAAAAGTGTTTGCCCCCTTCCTCATTTCCTGTTCCTTTGCATGTTTGTCACACTTAAGTGTTTCGGAACATCAAACCAATTTAAACAATAGTCAAGGACAACACAAGTAAACACAAAATGCAATTTGTAAAAGAAGGTGTTTATTATTAAAGGTGAACAAAAAATCCAAACCATCATGGCCCTGTGTGAAAAAGTGATTGCCCCCCTTACTATAACTGTGGTTGTCCACACCTGAGTTCAATTACTCTAGCCACACCCAGGCCTGATTATTGCCACACCTGTTCACAATCAAGGCATCACTTAAATAGGAGCTGCTTGACACAGTAAGGT
>JAFFST010048188.1:0-18565 GCA_022414735.1 Noturus placidus | reverse complement strand
CTCTGTGGATGCCGCACTGCCTGGACACAGAGGGGCAGAGGTTAATGGGCTTACCTCTGACTGGAGCTCCGCCGTCTCTGTAGCGCCGGAGGCTGCCATGTTAGCCCCCGGTTGGAGCTCCGCCGCCTCTGTAACACCGGAGGCTGCCACGTTAGCCTCTGGCTGGAACTCTGTCATCGTTGTGGTACCGGAGGCTGCCATGTTAGCCTACGGCTGCAGCTCCACAGACATCCATGCCCCCCCAAAAAATGTTTAGGCTCACCTTCTCCTCCCGGTTGGGCTCATGGGTGTGAGGCGTGACCTGGCTCTGGGACATGGATGTGGGCATTGGTGAAATCTGGTATTCAGGCGTGGGCACGTGCGGAACAGGGTTCTCTGGCATGGGCATGTGCGGAACGGGGCTCTCGGGCAGGACTTGTCTCTCGGACGTGACTTGGTTCTGCGGCCTGGACGAGGACATACCTGGGCTCTGCGGCCTGGACGAGGACGGGCCTGGGCTCTTGGACGTGACTTGGCTCTCGGACGTGACTTGGCTCTCGGACGTGACTTGGCTCTTGGGCCGAGACGTGGACATGACTTGGCTCTCAGACGTGACTTGGCTCTCGGCCTGGGGCGAAACTGGGCTCTCGGGCTCGGACAGGGACGAAACTGGGCTCTCGGGCTCGGACAGGGACGAAACTGGGGGATTCTCCGGGTGGGCCTGTAGCTGCTACAGAAACTGTGCCATCTAGCACTAGAGTTCCTTCCTCAACTGGATGGAATTATCCAGGAGCACCCAAAATAGCTTCGAGGTGCCTAACCCAGCTTGCTCCATCCAGTTGAGTTGGGATGTCTGCTCCTGTACCCGCGCCAGTGCTGTGTGCAAGCGGTCCAGATCCCAGCACTCTGAGGATCCAGGCTTCTCCGCTACTTCTATTTTGGGCGCGTGATACTGTCTCTCTGGTCCCCATGCTGCGTCCATGTTCAGGCGGAATATTCTGTCACGGCTACGTGACGGCGGGGAATTAGGCTGGACGCAATTGCAGTGTGAACTGGTTTTATTAAAAGAGAGGCAAGCAGTATAATCCAAAGGCATGATCCAAAAGAGTAATCAGACACAGGCACAAGGTCAGGCGATGAGCAAGAAGTGTAAACTGGGCTAGGCAGAAGACAAGGTCGTTGTCAAGGAAAACGGGGTCGGTACACTACTCAGGAAATGGAACATAAACTAAGGCTAAAGGCTAATGCTAAAGGCTAATGCTAAAGGCTAATGCTAAAGGCTATGGCAAAGATCTAACACAGACGAGGGCTTTAGACGGGTTAGTGGAGAAACCCATCTAGACAATACTGACTCGGACAAAACAAAACATGAAACTCACAACAGGAAGTAAACTCGGACTCGGCTCTGAAAGTTCTCTAAACATACTCGAAGACAGATACAAAGACATTCATACATTCATTCAATATTCCGCCCCGAGTGCTCGCAGTTACGTGGTATAAATACATGCCGTATCATTGTGTGGGATTGCAAACAGCTGCGAGCACTTGGGACATGCTACAGCTACAACACATGGAAAACCGGGGAGAAGACATGACGACAACATAAACGTAAACAAAAGTCCACGTGTTAGGAACTGTCAGTGCTCTCTGCTTTAGTACCTGCACCTGGCCACCAGGGGGAACCGTGACACTTATAAAGCACTAAACGGTCTCACGCCACAGTAACCATTTGGTTTTCTATAATCCTCCACGCCTACTTAGATCAAAAGATGCAGATTATTTGACAGTACCCCGAATAGTGAAGGCTACAGCAGGGGGAAGAGCTTTCGCTTATAGAGCTCCACAGTTATGGAACAAGTCTTCCAATTAGTGTCCGCAACTCAGACACAGTCTCAGTGTTTAAGTCTAGGCTTGAAACATATTTGTTTACTCATGCATACCCTGACTAGACTTTATATTATGCTAATTCACAGTCCTAATAATCTTTTCTCTCCCTCTCTCCTTCTGCTGAGCCACACACGATTTTATGGAGATACTAGAGATCCTGATCCTCTCTGCTCTCCGGACCTGTCTGATTTGTTTTGGATGTCCTACCTCTGGATGGATCTCTCATCTACTCCAATTCCAGACTGCTGGGACTATGGCTGCTTCTAAGGCCAAACAGATTTCTTATAAATCAATAATGAACTTTTTCACAATATCTGTTGTTACTCAGATGAGGATGGGTTCCCTTCTGAGTCTGGTTCCTCTCAAGGTCTCTTCCTCTTAAACATCTTAGGGAGTTTTTCCTTGCCACTGTTGCCACTCTGTGGCTTGCTCAGTTGAGATAAATTCGCACCTTTAATAACTGTATACCATATTAATACTTCTGTAAAGCTGCTTTGAGACAATGTCTATTGTAAAAAGCGCTATACAAATAAAATTGAATTGAATTGGGTAGATAGTTTAAAAGCAGGCATAAAATCACAAAGGCCATAAAATGCACTGTGTGTGTGTGTGTGTGTGTGTGTTCTCTCGTAGTTTAGTGGTAAATTATTTGAAGGTGGAGGGGTTACCAGCCCCTCGCACCCGTCCAGAGCCCCCGTTTAGCCACTGTGGTGGACATAGATGCCATGAGAGGAGGAGCCAATCGGAATTGTTCCTCCCCTCACAGCACTGTCCACGACAGCGTTGTCCATCCGGCACCTCGAGGAGGTAGGGGGTAAGCTACTGGGCAGTTGGAGGTAGTCGCCCTCGAACAACAACGGAGGGCGGAGGAGAGACGCTCACAACAACGAGCGGAGCGCCGGGTGGCTAGAGCACAGCAGAGTGGCTCAGTAGGGGGCACAGGTGATGCATCAGCCAGTCATCTCAGTCAGTCGACCCGTGGCATCTGGGTCTGCCCCTTGACCTCCTGCCAGCGGGCGTTCGTCACTTCACGTGGCCTCAAGGTACACATAGCCTGGCACAAGCATCGTGGTGACGTCACCGCCACTTAGTGGCGAATGGCGGTTGTTGTTGTTGTGTGTGTGTGACAGTGTTAATCTCAGGTCATATTGTGTGGCACCATAGAGAGCTTTAATGAGCTGGCGAGAGGAGATGCTGGGTGACATGATGCAGAGAGGTTTTAATGACATAAGAGGTTCAATCCTTCTCTAAAAAAAGATTAAATGTACATAAATCAGACCCAAAATACCATAGTCTAATCTACAGCCTGGTCTACAATAGGCATTAAATTTCATCATATACAATGCCCTCCAGAAATACTTGCACCCTTCAATGTGCAAAAATGAATATATAAACAGAATAACATACTACACATTATATTTTAAGCGAAACATAGAGGGACATTGTATTAAACCTGTTTTTATTATTATTATTTCCAACACAAATATTTTTTTTAAGATGTGCATTTTTTCTTACAAAACTATCAAAATTATTGGCATTCTTACAATTTATATTTTGTGATATTTGCATTGGAGAGAATAACAGCATTGAATCTCTCTGCATGGGACTAAGACACTTGTACATGCATCTTTATGTTCACAGGTGCACAAAACTGCCCCAAAGAATAAATGATACATCACCATATTTACAGTGGGTATCAGTCCATTACCTGCTTTCTGCAAGTCCACAGCCATCTGTCTAACTAGTGTGAAAAGGAACCCCGACTATGAAGATTTGTAGGCCTTTACACGCAATAATTGCCCTCTCCTACTAAAATACGTTGTTAGAAACACATGAAATATGTTACTTTAAAAGTCCTTAATATTTAATACATATTTTAGGCTATGTATTCTGCCATTACGCGACATGTACAATGCATTCGGAGTTGATGATGTAAAATAATTGCACTTGAGCACTCAAAAGAATTAGCTACTAGCCACCGCAGCAGGAATAGAATGCCACACTGTGCTGCTTTTTGCTCTAATTTTCTGGTTTTTGTGTAGTGTTATACATGAGATATCTGTACACATAAAACCCCTAAGCATCTTGTTAGTGCATTTTCTGTATATTCTCATAACATAAAGCTCCTGTAAAAATAGCCTATAACGCCTAGCCAAGGCATACCCAAAGTAAAATTAAAGCTCTTCTTGAACCATTTGGAATACATGCATGCATGGTCTCTTTTGAAAGGTGGACTAAATATATATATTTTTCCTTTGTTTGGACCTTTGCCAATGTAACAAGTCTGTTTTTGTCACTATGTTATGGATCAGTGGATTACTATGAGACTTCATATGAGGTGAGTTACCTCTGTTTCCTAAGTGTTTGTTTGTATATCGGAGGTCTGACAGACATTGTAGCTACTGTTGTGATTATATCTTAAAATGGTAATCAATTGAATCACAAGAATCTTAGCTTTCCAAAGATATGAGTACCTTTGTACACACAAGGGCTTTGTAGATAGCATAGATTTGCTCATAACATGGCGATAGCACACTGGAGAACTGTCAGATTTTTAACAGGATAAAGTACACGGCAGCAAGATGGCTGATAATCTCTAAAATTATTGATTAGAATAAGTTATATCATAAAATGATAATTTAATCCATAGGCTTAGCTTGAACAACAAATGCTCTCGGTTGGAATAGACGGGCAGTTGCTGCACAGAGACCGTAGATTTTGCCCCACTCTCGCCTCCTCACCTCTCTGATCATCTTCATTTTAATGTACATTTTGAGTAATGTATTCTATATTAGTCTCCTTGCTTTTGTTATGCGGGGGTTCAAACTGAACGCATGTTTATATCCTTGTAGGGTTGCTGGAGAATCCAAATTGTTGAACCATTTGACGTCACTACCCAGAATGCATTGCGATGTAAACAACAATGGCAGACTACAAGTACTGGGACTTTTATTATTTAAAAAAAAAAGACATAAAGTGTTTTTTTAATAGCGAATTTATATAGCAGATGTCTGCATTAATCTAATAAACCATAGAAGTCTTCGTAGTCGGGGTTCCCTTTAAGAGTTATTTGGTTTTTTCTCTCCAAGGTATTGATGCAAAAGGAATTTTAGATGAGTGCAACATCATTCTTTGAATATATGTATCCAGATACCATTAGCATGACCTGCACTCAGTTGTGACTATTAGATCAATGCTATAGGTAAGCAAAATGACAGGCATGAAAGTGACTAATAACAGGCTTATTTTTTTTTAATCAGTTGGGATGCTTGTATTATAGCAGAGTAATACATGCTGGTCAAGAGCATATCTAGGTGTTACTGTAACGGTCGCTTAAAGGGGTCGGATGCAATCGCTTGATTTTCAATGATTTATTATAATAACAATTCAAAACAAAAACAAAAACCACTAACCCACCTAAACACAGAAGCATTAAACTAGCACTAGGACTAATAAATGAAAACACGGGCATGAAACAAAACACCGAGGAACACAGAAACAGGAGTCTACACAGAATTAACGAAAGACCCAGACTAAGTGCAAAACCCAACTATATATACCCACCAGTGCTCATTAACCAAAACGTGAATCAGGTGCACAAAAACATGTGACTTGCAGTGGCTGATGGGAAATGGAGTCCAGAGTCCTTAGAACCGCGACAGAACCCCCCCCCCAAGGGCACCACTCCGGAGTGCCCAAACCGGGTCCCCACCCCCAGGCGGCCCAGGTCCATCGGGCAAAACGAGCCCAGAACAACCAGGAGACAGCACGATCCCCACAACGGCGCCGGGAGGCAGAAGGACAAACATAGCACAGTAAGGAAGCCATAAAATGTCCATAGCAGCGCACAAAGGCAGCGCAAAATCCCCAGAGAAGCACGAAGTCAGCGAGACAGTCACAGCAGGCCAGGAAAGCAAAGCGAAGACCCCAGCCGCACGGGAAGGCAGGGTGAAGTCCGCAGACGAACAGGAAGACAGAGCGACAACCACCGCAGAACAGAAGGGCGGCGCAACGTCCCCAGCCAAGCAAGCAGGCCGAGCGAAGTCCACATCAGCACAGAAAGGCTGCGCGAAGTCCACATCAGCACAGGAAGGCAGAGCGACGACGTCCGCCGAGCAGGAAAAGAACGCGCAGTAACCAGGGGTGCAGGAAAACGAAGCGAGGTCCACCGCGAGGCCCGTGAGGGGAGCGAGGTCCTCCGTGAGGTCCAAGGGAGGAACGAAGCTCTCCGCGGAGCAAGAGGGGGGAACGAAGTCCTCCGTGGAGCAGGAAGGGGGAGCGACCCACTGAGCACAGCAAAGAAGGGGAGCGACATCATCAAAGTAACAAAGAGGCAGAGAGACGTCCACGGCCGAGCAGGGAGGCAGAGCCACGTCCACGGCCGAGCAGGAAGGCAGAGCGACGTCCACGGCCGAGCAGGAAGGCAGAGCGACGTCCACGGCCGAGCAAGAAGGCAGAGCGACGTCCACGGCCGAGCAGGAAGGCAGAGCGACGTCCACGGCCGAGCAGGAAGGCAGAGTGATGTCCACGGCCGACCAGGAAGGCAGGGCGAGAGACACAACAGGGGAGGGAGGGTGGGAGATGGCCTCAGGCTGGAGCTCCGCGGCTGCCATGATCACCTCTGGCTGTGGCATCACGGCTGAGACCACCTCATAGGTCTCAGGCTGGAGCTCTGAAGTCACCAGTGCGCCCCCCAAAAAAATATCCGGGTCAGCTGTCACCTCCTGGCTAGGCAGCGTGGCACAATGCACCTGCCGCCAAGAGCTCACACGCAGCGCCAGCTCCTCCTGCAGACGCGTAATCCTAGTCCGCTCCATCGGGACATACGAGAGGTACCACTGGTATATTGGAGTGTCTTCCCCGCCGACCAGCTTCAGCTGCTCCAGCTGGTATATTTGCCTTGCCAGTCACTCCCTAGCGACTGAGAGCTCCACCGCGTATCGGGCTTCCGGGAAAAAAAAATCCGCTGCATCCATAGTCGCGGTCTTTCGTTCTGTAACGGTCGTGTAAAGGGGTCGGATGCAATCGCTGGATTTTCAATGATTTATTATAATAACAATTCAAAACAAAGACAAAAACCACTAACCCACCTAAACACAGAAGCATTAAACTAGCACTAGGACTAATACATGAAAACGCGGGCATGAAACAAAACACAGAGGAACACAGAAACAGGAGTCTACACACAATTAACGAAAGACCCAGACTAAGTGCAAAACCCAACTATATATACCCACCAGTGCTCATTAACCAAAACGTGAATCAGGTGCACAAAAACATGTGACTTGCAGTGGCTGATGGGAAATGGAGTCCAGAGTCCTTAGAACCGTGACAGTTACTTATTATATAACTTTGTTTTATTAATATGTTCAGTTGAAAATCATCATGTTAATAGAATTACTGTACTTTTGTTACCTTTATTTTTTTCGTCTTTCTTATTCTTGTGCCAAATTTCTCTTCCTTACAGCTGGGCCTTCTCTCTAACCCACAGCACAGAAACAGAGTATCTTTTGCTCCCTGGACATTTTGACAGAACCACCAAGCTTTGCGCAAAAACACATCCTGTTTGGCAATTGCTTGCTTTTGGCACCAAGCATGATTTCACATTTGTAAGCTCAAAAGGTTAATGATTTGTTCATGATCAGGTCTATTACAAGTATCTCTGATATTACACAAGACCCAATGGCATGTCTCTTACAAATCAATTATCCTATTTGGTTAAGTTTATTTTAGGTGTTAAACTTGCAATCCTCTGTTCTGTATCACAATTTTTTTGTTTGTTTAATTATAAGGCCTTAATCATGTGAGTGCACTTTGACCCAGTTCTTTCTATATTTCTGGTTTATTATTTAATTGCTCTACATTTCTGTTTTAAATATGGTTATTCTGATTCCATACTTCATAATATCATTATATTATTCAATTCAATTCAATTCAATTTTATTTGTATAGCGCTTTTTACAATAGACATTATAATATTTTAATACTCTTTTTATTATTCTTAATGTTCAGTTTTCCTTCTGTATGTGTGTGAGTGGTGGCATAGGTGTTGACACTTTTGACTGCACATTTGTCTTTAACTGTTCTGTTGATGCTTCTACACAGATGTATGATGTCACTTTCTCTGCTCGGGGCGCTAACCCTCCTTCCTTTTACACCATGATATGATGTTCATGCTTGGTCAGTCTGTCTGTGACCCTTGTGTTTATTATAAGTACTTTTCACCCACAACACCACATATACCCTCAAATGTCAGAGAATCTTTCATAGTTTACTGTCAAAGAGGTAAAACTTACTTAAAAAAAAAACCAAAACACTAAAAATTCTTAACAATAAGCTATTTATGAATACATATGAATAGCTTATATTATTTGACTAAAGGTATGAGAGAAAGAGACACCTGCCCGGTCACCCAGCCTCTTTGCTACTGTATCACAGAGATGCCATAAATTAAGTCAGAAATGATGCAGTGATATTGTGCAGAGCCAGGTGATTTCCATTTGGCCAGTGCAGCAGCATTGTTTTGTCCTTTTAATTAAAAGATGCAGATGCTAAGCTGTAAAGATGGTTATTTAGAAGTAGAGATTATACTAAAGACGCTGATGTTTATTAGATCAGTTCCATGCTCATTTTGTCAACAATTAGTTTAAAAAGCTGCACATTGAAGAAAGCAAAAATACTTTTATGTCATTCTTTTTATGTCAGAAAGCTTATTTACATTTCCATATACAGTGCATCCGGAAAATATTCACAGCGCTTCATTTTTCCCACTTTTTGTTATGTTACAGCCTTATTCCAAAATGGATTAAATTAATTATTTTCCCTCAAAATTCTACAAACAATACACCATAATGACAACATGAAAGAAGTTTGTTTGAAATCTTTGCAAATTTATTAAAAATAAAAAACAAAAAAAGAACATTTACATAAGTGTTGACAGACTTTGCTCAGTACTTTGTTGAAGCACATTTGGCACCAATTACAGCCTCAAGTCTTTTCCCACAAGCTTGGCACACCTATTTTGCAGTTTCTCCCATTCTTCTTTGAAGGATCTCTCAAGCTCCATCAGGTTGGATGGGAAGCGTCAGTGCAAAACAATTTTCAGATCTCTCCAGAGATCTGCAATCGTGGTTCAAGTCTGGGCTCTGGCTGGGCCACTCAAGGACATTCACAGAGTTTTACTGTAGCCACTCCTTTGTTATCTTGGCTGTGTGCTTAGGGTCATTCAATCATTGGTCTGAGAGCCCTTCAGGTACCTTTTACGGAGGAGTGGCTTCCATCTGGCCACACTACCATTTAGGCCTGATTGATGGAGTTCTGCAGAGATGGTTGTTCTTCTGGAAGGTTCTCCTCTCTCCACAGAGAGACGCTGGAGCTCTGTCAGAGTGACCCATTGGGTTTTTGTTCACCTCCCTGACTAAGTCCCTTCTCCCGCGATCGCTCGGTTTGGCCGGGTGCCAGCTCTAGGAAGAGTCCTGCTGGTTCCAGACTTCTTCCACTTACGGATGATGGAGGCCACTTTGCTCATTGGGATCTTCAATGCTGCAGAAGTGTTTCTGTACCGTTCCCCAGATCTGTGCCTCGATACAATCCTGTCTCTGAGGTCTACAGACAATTCCTTGGACTTCATAGCTTGGTTTGTGCTCTGACATGCATTGTTAACTGTAGGTTCTTATATAGACAGGTGTGTGCCTTTCCAAATCATGTCCAATCAGCTGAATTTACCACAGGTGGACTCCAATCATGTAGTAGAAACATCTCAAGGATGATCAGTGGAAACAGAATGCACCTGAGGTAAATTTTGAGTGTCATGGCAAAGGCTGTGAATACTTATGTACATGTGATTTTTTTGTTTTTTATTTTTAATAAAATTGCAAAGATTTAAAACAAACTTATTTAATGTTGTCATTATGGGGTATTGTTTGTAGAATGTTGAGGAAAATAATGAATGTAATCCATTTTGGAAGAAGGCTGTAACATAACAAAATGTGGGAAAAGTGAAGAGCTGTGAATACCTTCCGGAGGGTGGGTGAGATAGAGAGAGAGAGAGAGAGAGAGAGAGAGAGAGAGAGAGAGAGATAGATAGATAGATAGATAGATAGATAGATAGATAGATAGATAGATAGATAGATAGATACTTTATTGATCCCCAAGGGGGAATTCAAGAATGCACCGTATAAGGAGAGACCAATGTTATTAAGATGCATGGCAAACAAACAGAAATTAACTATCAAATTTAGGTATTATCTGTTAAGCGGTTATATAATAATCTATTAGTTACATTATTTCCAAACCTGTATAGTGGGGGCTGCAGTACTTTTTCAGTGTTTCATTTAAGTGTTTTTTCCCCATGTTTTCTTTTTTTAAAAGTCAAAAATATGCAAAAGGGAATAATGCTTGAGAATATTTTTTTAAAGTAAAGAACCCCTATTAATCTCATATGGACATGACAAAAGAATCTGAGATATGTTTGTTAAAAGTGAAATGAATGATCTGTCGAATGGTACTGTTCATGCAACCGTTCATGCATTGTGGAAAGAGCTGTTTATTGCTGTTTATCTCCTGCATGAGTACATTAGGAATACCAAGAGATGTTAGGGTGTTCCGTTTTGTCATAGATTTTCATGCTTCCATGTACAATGTATCATGTAGCAGTGGGTCAATTTATTTTATCAATTTCATGGAAGCTCTAACACAAAATGGAGGTTACATAGAGATTGGCCACCCACCCTTAACAAACTCCAAATGCCTCAAGTGCAACAGAAACAGGAAAAAGGCACGTGGCCCCAAGCTGGAATGTTTTTTGCTTTGCTAGTTTCTACAGTTCAAGAAATGAAAAATCTCAAATGGGGAGCTCAAATGCCAGCCGCACACCAATCACCAGATGCAAAGCAATCTGGTGGCTTTAGAATTCATACAGGCACAGATTTATGGCCACCACCAAACCTGGTAGTTGGATCTTCTTTTCCAGAAACCCCTATGAACATCCAGCCTATCCAGTCATGCAGTCAAGTGGGAGCTTGGAAAAACCCCACTGATTGCATGGGTGGTAGCACATGGTTGCCCTATCTCCGTAATATGTAATGAACAGGCCTGGAATTTCTTTTTGAGTTGGTGGTGAAACTCTTCTCCAACTCCAACTTCTAGCTTTAGGACTGCAATTGCCATGAACATTTTTGCACTCCAGTCTCCAGGCACACAGTGGCTTAGTGGTTAGCATGTTCGCCTCACACCTCCGGGGTTGGGGGATCAATTCCCGCCACTACCCTGTGTTTGTGGAGTTTGCATGTTCTCCCGATAGTGCAGGGGTTTCCTCCAGGTACTCCGGTTTCTCCTCCAGTCCAAAGACATGCACGGTAGACTGATTGGAATGTTCAAAGTGTCAAAGTGTGAATGTGTATGTGATTGTGTCCTGCGATGGATTGGCACCCCATTCCAGCCTGTACCCTGCCTTGTGCCCAATGCTCCCTGTGATAGGCTCCAGATAATAGATCATCACTCCATATAAAAAACTTTATGCTTTCATTGCAACCTCTTACACTGAAAATGCGGAATCATCTGTGATCTACAGCGGGTGAGACCAGACCAGTGTGTGTTCAAAGTCAAAGTCTACAGCAGGGGTCTTAAGGAGCCAGGTGAAATAAGACACATCCATAATTGGTATTCAGGAGAATAAGCATGGGACAAAACCTGGAATTAACAGAAACACCAAAATGCTGTCACTACAGACAATACAGAAAATATTGCCTGGAATTCTATGCTGTAAGCATGACAAGTTTCACTATATGGAAGTGCAGACAGAAGCAAGTGCAGGTATGGCAGTTCAATTAAACAACAACAAGTCCAAAGGATAAGGCAGAAGTCAATACTCAAACAGGCAGAGGTCACGCGAACAGGAAAACAGTACAAACAGGGCAGGGCAAAGAGACAGGGTCGTAAACATGAGCAAAGTCAAAACCCAGAATAGGCAGACACTAGGCAACTGAGCGTATACTTTGCAACTTGATGAATGAGTCTCTTAAAAGGATTGGTGTGAGTGTTTGTGTGAGATTTGAAACAGGTGTCTCCAAATTAGAACTCCGGGGATGGGGATGGTTAACGTGTCCGTGTATGTGTTTGGGACGTGTAGTTGTTGTTGGCCATGTTTGTAGTTCGTGGTGCATTCTGGGAAATGGAGTTGCTGGTTTGAAGTGGTATGACAACAAGACTTTGCACAAACAAATACGGTCAGGGAGAACAATCCAATCTAGATTAGATGGAGAAGACTAACAGGAGAAGAATATCTTTCAAATCCAATGAACTACTCGTATATTCAGAAGTGATAGTGGAACCAATGTGAACATTTCATGGGCAAACAAAAAATTCACTTCAGATTTTCTGGAAGGCCAAGATACTTTATTAACAGCAAGCAGCCTGACCATTAGTAGGCCTCAAGCATTCACTATACAGTTAATCACAATGTTTATTCTGAGAATATCAGCTGTAAAATTCATAAGGTACAGTAGGTAACCAAACTAACTACAGTACCTATGTTAGTGTGAGTTCAATAAAAACAGAAATTCAACTGTTAAGAGATGCAATAGCAAAGGGAGGATAGGTCAATTTGCCATTAGATCTGAAAAACATCCTGGACATGGGGAAAACTGTACAGAAAGTAACCAGGGCTCAGGATCATATCCTGATACTTGGAGCTTTTTACCACCAGTCCTATCTGCTGGACAATTATGGACTGGTTAACATGAGACACATAACAGTCCTCTCTGGCACAAGTCCAAAGCAATGACAGGTAATTATCATATTTGGCAGAAATTGGCAGAACTGTGCATGAAAGTAATTCACTGTGTCATATGACAAACCAGTAACTCCATTTGCCAGGATGCACCACGGACTACAAACATGGCCGTAGAGTACTACACTTCCCACATATGCACACGTTCACCTTCTATGGCGTTCTAATCACACACACCTGTTACCAATATCACACACACACACTCAACAATATATAGAGACTGTTTCAACAAAATGATTTTGTGAAGTGTTGTGCAGTGGTGGCTTAGTGGTTAGCACGTTCGCCTCACACCTCCAGGTTTGGGGGTTCGATTCCCACCATAGCCCTGCGTGAGAGGAGTTTACATGTTCTCCCCATGCTGTGGGGGTTTCCTCTATTTACTCTGGTTTCCTCCCCAGTCCAATGGTAGGCTGATTGGCATATCTAAAGTGTCCGTAGTGTATGAATGTGTATGTGATTGTGCCCTGTGATGGATTGGCACACTGTCCAGGGTGTACCCTGCCTTGTGCCCGATGCTCCCTGGGATAAGCTCCAGGTTTCTCCGTGACCCATAAGAAAGGATAAGCGGTATAGAAGATGGATGGATGGACTTTGTGAAGTATTGAGTGTTGTCACCGTACCAAGCATTTGTACCTTCTTCCAAGATCAATGATCATAGTCATTGATCTTGTTATGTGCTTTTGCCTTCCTTAGTTTATGCCTGTTTGCAGATCGCCTGACTCATTGCCTGTTTCTGACCACAATATTGTATTGCCTGTTTCTGATAGAACATAAATAGAACCCAAATAGAACATAAAAAAACACATAAAATGTTTAAAATGAGGAAATGTTTTAAAGAAAAAAAAAAAAAGTTAATTTTGGATTTCATGGCCACAGCATCTCTCAAAAAAGCTGGGACAGGGTAACAAAAGGCTGGAAAAGTAAACACCTGGAATGTGATATGTTTTCTATGTTCTATTTTGAATAACATTTGGGTTTATGAGATTTGCAAATCATTGCATTCTGTTTTTATTTACAGTTATTTACATTTTACTCAGCGTTCCAACTTTTTTGGAATTGGGGTTGTAGTAGAATGAGGAATCATTACGAGAAATTATATTAAAACTGGGATTAAGGAATAATTAAATGCTAATACAGTCTATAAAATATGACGGCATAAATATAGTAGATGAAAAATAATCAGTGATATCAGTTCTTTCATTATTCCTACAGGAGCCTTTCAAAACTGAATAGGTGTTAAAATTTAAATTAAGCAGAATAAGTGGAATAGACGGTTTTAATGAATATTGATTCATGTTTTTAGCTATTCTTTTCATCTCATACTATTATGGATTTGCTGAGTCAGTATGAGCAGCCCAGCATTATTGATGTAGGAATGAAACAATGCACAAACTGTTTCAAATTGACTAAGCAAATCTGGAATCTACTGGAACTGGTAAAATCGTGTCTAAGCTTTGTCAGTGATTTTTTCCAAATTGATATTCCTTATAAACCACAAATATAAATAGTTATTAAATAGTAATGTATTACATATAAATAGTTAATAAATAGTAATTTATTACATATCTTTATAGAGTTATGAAGACCTAATACCAATAATTTATCCACTAATCAGTTAAGATGAATGGTTTTGATGGCTCTTCATAGGCCTTACCCAGATTTCCCGTCATTAAGTAAGCATTGTGGAAATCCTTCATGCCAAGACCGACAATGTGTATGAACTCCTCAATGACCAGCATCAGCTCCACTGCACCTGGATAGATCTGGAAAAAAAGACTAAGAGTGAGACAGAGTGGAGAAAAGTGCCTCTGGGGTGTCTTTAAAGTAATCCGACTTGTATATAAATACATTTTATATACATTATAATACTAGTATCTTAAACTGCTTACAATTTAGGCTAGTGATTGTCTCAGAAGCAATGCACTTTTCATCATTAACCATGGCTAAGAGACAACTTACACAGGAAGAGTTTTTTGACTGACATGAATCCAATCCAGTGTCTGACATTGATATAATTCCATACCTATAAAAAAACTCATTGTGTCACAATGTTTAAAATGAAATTTTCCACTGGAACATGTACCACTTATATGTTTTTTTGTGGAACAACATATAAGCCAGAAGCTCAGATAGCCAATCAAATTGCACCCTCATAGATTCTGAAGCTTTTGTTGTAAAAAAATAAAAAACCCATATCAGATAAGATGTGGGCCGTGTGCGGTGGCTGAGAACAGGCCAGCAGTATCCAAACAGTAGATTAGCATCTACTAGTTGATTGTGGTATGTTTATAGTGTTTTTCTTGCCTGCATGTTCTAGGCGGGAGGCACAGACTGTATTATATACTGTATTGTGTCCTGGACTAAAATGGCTAGTTGAGGTCCTGCTCACAATGAGCATAATGAACATAATTATGACAATCAATAATTAACACACACACACAGGGTCAGATATCTTATAATGCCACTGAGCACTGCAGAACCATGGGTCCTGGATTTAAGCCAGAACCATCAGTCTGATCATGGTCAGAGAAGGCCATTGGCTCTCACAAGCATTATCTTTGTATCTCCATAGCAACAAGGCTAGTGATGTGCCATAGGTAGGAGTGAGGGAAAAAACCAAGACAGACATTTTGTCTGTAAGGACAGAGAATCTTGATGGATTTCCGGTTCTCATATTATACAAGGCAACATTTATGTGTACCCAAGCATATGATTTCAAAATAAAACAAATTAGACTAAAGCTTAATGAATGAAAACCCATGTCTGAGTCTTAGGTGCTGAAAAATATAGGGAGATGTAACCGATTTGTATGCAGTTTTAATGTATTTGTATGCACTGTGACAAGCCAACATTTAATAAGTGATTAGGAAGCCAGCAGCTAGTGAACTAATGAAACTGCCACTCTCTATGCTCTGATGCTTTGATTTAGAGATACAGGTGTACACTAAGTGTTCACAAAATGTGCACAACAGACTGTTGTAGAATCTGAGCTTGACTGTACCTCATGTTAACCTGATTATCTATAAGGGAAAATGAGCTTTGACCCTCATACCGCACTTTAACAAATCTGAAACCTTGTTGACAAAAAAGGCCAACATATATTCAAATCCCTGCAGCACAAGATTGTGTGTTGCAGCAACAGAAAGAGAGAGAGAGAGAGAGAGAGAGAGAGAGAGAGAGAGATGGTGCATCATCAAAGACAGTGAGCCATTTAACTGGACATAACACTGCTACTGCCGCATTGTGGATTTAGTGAACATTGCAGGTATTGGCCCTTTTCCTTGCTATGCCGTATATGCCAATTGATTTGGCCACTATACTTAAGAGAAGAGATCCTTCACCACACTGAACTCACTTGCGATGTTACCATAACGAAGGTGAATGTTAAAGCATTTGATAGGCTCATTTCAGGTAAACATTTGAGATTCAGTGTGTGTCTGTATTAAGATGAGATATTTAACACTTTGTTCACCTGCTGGGCATCCTCCCATTTTTCTCGGTTCTCTTCCTCCAGCAGATTACTGATGATCTGAAAGAAGTTCTGTATAGGGATGCAAAAGCAAAAATCAGTTTTACAACAGGTCTGCAATTTTTTTTTCAATCACTGTATTGCCATTAAGTGTAATTATCTATTGTTTACTGGTATTTTTAAATAGAATCCAATGCATCTTCTCATTACAAAATGAAAAAGATATATGGGTAAACTGATATAATTCTGGATAGCACAGCATCACCTAATTGTATCTTCCCCAACTAACATTAGCAAAAGATCCCGTCCTGCAGGTGCTCTATGAATACACACACACACATACACACACACACACACACACACACACACACACACACACACACACAAATGACGCATCTCTGCCGTAGTCTAAACAAATGCCATCTTAGGTAATAACAGAAAAGCCACACCAGTGATTTGTGGAGAGATGAATCTGTCAGGCAGAGTCAGCATCAAAATGCACCTAGAAGTTTCTGCTACTTCCAGTTGAGGAAGTGGTTGATCTCTCTCAAATACCAATGTGTGCACTAAATTCAGTAGCATTATGGCTGTTTACTTGAAGCTAACACTAAGTGTGAAGTGAAAGTATATCAGATATTGGTAGAAATATGTCTCTCTCTATTCTGAAGAGGCAGTGTCTCTGCATGGGTGCCTTTGTTTTCTATTTGAGCGCTTGTACTCCCTCTAGTGGTAATGTGTCCATGTAAACACTGCATGAGTGCACACAAATGTCTACCTTCGCAAACACACAGTCATACACACACAGGATGGTGGTATGCAGAAAGGAGTCATATCCCTGCTAAATAAATTCTCCCAAAGCAAACATTCATACAGGTATGAGAAAACAGAAATATTCTCAAACACAATGTGTAAATTCTCTAGTTTTTATGGCATCGCCCTTGGGTGCCCTTAGGACAAAACAATAGCTTGAGATGATCTCACTGCACGGACACAGAGATTGTGGAATTCTCTTATCAGTAGCAGTGGCATGATGCTGAAATCCCAAATGCTCTTCAGGAAGAGAGAGAGGGGAATATTACTATCCACACTGGTGCAGGTCATTATGAGCAAGTTCTTAATTCTCTTGTTGAATCTATGTAATAAATTATCTTACAATGTGTACCTAATGAAATTGAGTTAAACTGATGACATTGAAACCATCTTTCAAAAGCAAAAAAATATATATATTAAAAAAAATACAATTCAATTAATATTAGTAATTATTATGCCACAGCGGTGTTCAATTCTCTAATCTGATTGGTCAAATGTTTTTTGATTTTTTGTGATTTAAAAAAAAAAAACTGCAGTTCTGACAGTAGTGCCTACAGTAATTCAAAGCATAGGTTTATCAAAAAATATCTTTGTTAAATATATGTGGGCAAAATTATTGGCACCCCTTTGTATTCAAATTAGAAAAATATATTTGAAGTAACTTCCCATTGATATTTTACATTTCTTTAGTACACCTGGGTGACTAGAAATTATTCAAACATTACTTCCTGTTTCACAGGGGTATAAATATGAGGTAACACATAGGCCAAATTCCCTTAGTCATTCATAAGAATAGGGAAGACTAAGGATTTTAGCTGATATGTGCGGCAAAAGGTTGCTGAGCTTCACAAAATGGGAAGTAGCTATAAGAATATAGCACAAGCACTAAAAATGCCCATTTCAACCATCAGGGCAATAATTAAGAAGTTCCATCCATCCATCCATCCATCCATCTTCAACCGCTTACTCCTTTTCAGGGTCACGGGGAACCTGGAGCCTATCCGAGGGAGCATCGGGCACAAGGCAGGGTACACCCTGGACAGGGTGGTTAGCACGTCCGCCTCACAACTCCAGGGTCCGGGGTTCGAGTCCCGCCAGGGCCATGTGAGTGCGGAGTTTGCATGTTCTCCACGTGTGTTGGGGGTTTCCTCCGGGTACTCCGGTTTCCTCCCCCAGTCCAAAAGACATGCATGGTAGGCTGATTGGCGTGTCTAAAATGTCCGTAGTGTATGAATGAGTGTGTGATTGTGCCCAGAAGTTCCAGGCAACTGGAAATGTTATGAATGAACCTGGAATTGGATGCGTGTCTATGTTGTCTCAACACACTGTGAAAAAGATTATTCGAGTGGCCAAAAAAAAAACTCCAAGGTTCAGAGCTGGAGAATTGCAGAAGCTAGTTGCATCTTGGGGTCAGAAAGTCTCCAAAACTGCAATCCTTCCCTTTCAAAGGGAACTCCACGTTGCGTTTAGCCTAACACTAAGGGAGTGCCCTCGCACACACGACCGGCATCTGAAGCTTGTGTAAAATCATGCCTCTATTTATAGGCCTAACATAATCAGGTGATGTGGCAATTAAGCACGTATATATATATATATATATATATATATATATATATATATATATATATATA
>JAFFST010048187.1:0-11406 GCA_022414735.1 Noturus placidus | reverse complement strand
TTAAAATGCAAATCAATTTATACCATTTTTGACATGCGTTTTTCTGGATTTTTTTGTTGTTATTCTGTCTTTCACTGTTCCAATAAACCTACCATTAAAATTTTAGACTGATAATTTCTTTGTTAGTGGGGAAAACGTACAAAATCAGCAGGGGATCAAATACTTTTTTCCCTCACTGTAAATATTATGTTAATATCTCCTGAACCGAAGCAGCACAAACTAAAATTTTACGGCACAAACCAGCACAAACGATTGAGACTATTTTGCTGACGTTTTGCGTTGGTGGGGGGGGGGGACTTCATGCAGGTTGAAGCAGAGCATGATCAGTATGCAGTATTCCAGCATGATCCCCTCCCTTCGGAGACTGGGCCACAGGGCAGTATTCCAGCACCATAACAACCCCAAACATACCTCCAAGATGACCACTGCCTTGATAAAGAAGATGATGGTGAAGGTGACTGGCCAAGCATGTCTCCAGACCTAAACTCTATTGAGCATCTGTGGGTCATCCTCAAATGGAAGGTGGAGGAGCCCATGGTCTCTAATATCCACCAGCTTCGTGATGTCATCATGGAGGAGTGGAAGAGGATTCCAATCTCCAATCTGGCAACCTGTGAAGCTCTGGTGAAGCTCTGGTGAATGCACAAGAGGGTAAAGGCAGTGCTGGAAAATAATGGTGGCCACACAAAATATACTTTGGGCCCAATTTGAACATTTTCACTTAGTGGTGTACTCACTTTTGTTGCCAGTGGTTTAGACATTAATGTCTGTGTATTGAGTTATTTTGAGGGGACAGCAAATTTACACTGTTACACAAGCTGTACACTCACTACTTTACATTGTAGCAAAGTGTCATTTCTTCAGTGTTGTCACATGAAAAAATATCATCAAATATTTACAAAAATGTGAGGGGTGTACTCATTTTTGTGAGATACTGTAAATATTTGCAGTAGGATTGAGGACTTTTCCTTGTATGCAGACCAATACAGGTGGAGTGCATGACCACGAGGTTTGATTTTGGTTTCTTTTGATCTCATAATTCCAAAAACACTTTGTGAAGGTCAGGGAATCCTTTCATTTTAGAAAAATAAAATAATAATTAAAATAATAGGTTATCGTTTCTCCAATTTTTTTTTGTGGGAATTTGGAATAATTGTATGTAGTGTTTAATTAATAATTACATTGGTACAAGTCTATTTGATGTTGACAATAATTCAGGACCTGACTGAATGTCTCTAACCATGCTAGCCTGCTTGACTTGTAATGTGACTGCCAACAACAATGCAATGTCTATTATTAGCAATCGTGTATTGCAAGAGTGGTTTTAGCTAAGCTGTTATTATCACATAAGTGAAAATTCTCCATTGGACATAAAAAATTGGTTGTTATATGGACAAAGTGACAGTATGAAACCGCAAAAGTATGTGTTACTATGACTGCGTTTGGGGTCAAAATTGTAACATGAACATTTCTGGGTTTGGAATTAAACAGATAAAAACTCGAATAATCTGAATATACTGTGTTTACAATTTGAAAGAATTAGAAAAAAATAATCAGTAAAATACGCTGTATTGTTCATTACTACTGTCCAGCTTAGTATTGATATATTACATGCATATCGTAAGTTAATTAATACATCAATTAATGTGCTGTAGTCTGTTCTACATAACCAATTTAACTGCAACAGGTATGCTTTCATATGCACATTAACACACTTCCTATCTTGAGTCTCTAGTGTTACAGAAGATGCAGACAAGATGCAAGTGAAAGGCCACTGGGCCACTATTCATCAAACAAGATAAACAGTCTGCTGATGTCTAGGCTCTGACATTTTGCACACTAGCAACAGAAAGTGGATGGAATGAATCTGCCTTGAAACCTGCTTTTTGTAGAGGACTAATCAAAGCATTGCAATCTGAATCAGCGTGCCATGAAGATAATTTAAGTCAATTTATTAAAATGGATTTTTGTGTGGATAACCTGATAAAAGCTTGAAGACCAAGTATTTCTTCTAGGTAGATACCCTGCTCCAAGCCAGACCTTCCTGAGCTCAAAAATATGAAAGTTACCCACTAACAATGTACTGAGTTGCATTGCTATACCTGATTCTCAGAGAGGACAATCCATTCAGATAAACCAACCTGTCACATTAATGGTTGAAAATAAGAAAAGTGTCATCCAAGTCTGTATTTCCTGTTGTTCACATTCTGAATATTTCCCAGCACTAAATGACAAGAAACTTCTTGTATTTTCAGACCTGTGTATTTCAGACCTGTGTACCTGTGTAGTGCTTGTAGTCTGCTCTGTATTAGAGAAGGAGACAAATGAAGAACTACCATTATCACCAAATCTGGACATTATAAATATTTCTAAATAGGTCTTTTGGATTAGGTTTTTCTCCTTTAGTGTTTCAAGCATGTGTAAATGAAGTACTCTGAAAGTTCCTCAATCTTTTGGAATTGTCTCTATTGATGAAATAATGATCTTCTTAGCCTCAGAAGAACATGTTCAGCATGTCCACAAAATGCTTCAGACACTTATTGAGAATTATCTAATCACAAAACCTCTGTACAGTTACTGGGATACAGCCATAATTGAAAATGGACCAGCTGAAGTTGGAGTAAGTAAAACCAAGGCCTGAGCCCATGAAGGAGTTACTGAGGTTTCTCGGGTGTGCCAAGTTCTATTGATAATTCATCAGAGGCTTCAGTTCAGTAGTTGATCCCATACCCTGGTTAGAGAGTAGTGCACCCTGTGCACAGACCAGCGAAACCTTGAAAATTAGAAAACAGCAAAGAGACTGAATCCCTGTCAAGATAGATAGGTTCTCTCTTTCAATAGGTTTGAATTCACTCCAACTTATTGAACAGGATCAAAGAACACCGAAATGCACTATCCAGACTCCATGATGGAATCACACAGTGATCAAACCACCTTAACTTCCTCCTGCAATGTGGCTCTCATAAGGTCGGAAATAATGAATGACATTATGACACAAAGTGCACAACAAACTCCACTAGAATGTCCATCAGTTAAAATTATCATCCCACACGCCATGAGGGGGATAATAGTTAATTGGATCCATGCTCAATTCTGGACATCGTAGTATACAAAGTACTATTAAATAAGTCAGCAACAAATTCTGCAGAGTACAGGGAAATTATGTGTTCTATCTCATGGACTGGGAGGGTTAAAGTCCAGAGGAAAGATCATGGGTTACACCAAAGGACATTCTGGACCACTTGCTCATTTATGACTTTCAACCAAGAACGTCCAGACGGACCTGCTCCTAGACCTAGTTGCATGGTTAGTTTCGGTGCCACCCATGGTTGAATATGTCGCATTAGTTCACTAAGCGCACTTCCTGCCACTGATTACTTCCTGTTCATAGACTTCATAAAATACATCACATTCACAGTCATGTTGAAAAGTCTTGACAATATTTCCTGTTGTGTAAGTTCTAAGCCATTGTTTCATGATTGCCTTTCATGTATTTGATCTCTGCCATATTTTACTGTCCTCTCTTTGGCATTGTTTACTTCGTAGATTATCTGTGTTTGACCTTCTGTCTATTTCTTGATATTGTCTTTGGATTCTGCTCCGGGATTTTTATTAAACTTCCAGCACATGGTGCCTTAAACCTCTCCTAAGTCATAGAGATTTCTTGTCAGTGCGTTTACTTGGACAACAATAATCCACTATTAACCCGATTAAGACAATACTCTGATTAAGAAACTAGCATGTAAACAGCTATTTTTAATGACTTTAATCCGATTAAGGTCATTGTTACACCTCACCAGTGGATGGCAGTACAACACTGCCATATGGACTCAAGTCACGTGATTCTTTGTTTTGGTTCTCTTTTGTTTCATGTGTTGAAGTTGTATTAAGGTCATGATTGGCCCAAGGTGTTTTTGGTTCTAGTAATCATGTGTTGCATTTAAACCCTTTGGTTTCTGCACACGGGGCACGTTATTGTTTGTGTTACTGAGTGACTGTTGGTTGTTTGTTTGGTTATACGATGCTCGTGCGTAAGCAGTCAGTATCCCGAGGTTAGCGACTTAGCCGTAAATGCGTAGCCATTGAGGTAGCATGCTAAGTGCTTTTCGTTTATGTTCTGTCTCCCGTATAAATAAAGATACCACTCCTGCGACTACTTCCAGCCTCCTGTATCGTAAAAGAATAACGTGACGAAATATGGAAGTAGCAGGAGCCCAGGATTTGTGTCATTTTTGGAACTTCCCAACTACTGAGGAGTATTACGCCAGGCAGCGCCAACAACACGAGGCACGCCAAGCTGAGCAATGGAGACTGGCGGATCTACGGTTCAAGCAGCAAATGGAGGAAGTGAACCGGATTCTCCGTGGCATGGAGGAGGCGCTGCGCCCCCGTCTCAACAACGCTCCACTGTGCTGCCGTGAGAACAACCCAGTCACACTGCCTGAACCCGAGCCTAAGGTTAGCCCTGTCTCACATGTGCCCACACCAGAGAGCCCTGTCTCATCCGTGCCCATGCCTGAGGTAAGCCCGTTAACCCCGGTCTTTCTGTGTCCAGGCAGTACGGCGGCCGCAGAACACCAGCGGGAAACCAGGGGGGAGGACGTGGAGACCACTGAGCTGAGGAGGTGGTGCCGTGCGCTGGAGGAGCAGAGACAGCAGGCAGTGTCCTGCGTTCCCAAGCCACGGCAGGCGGCGTCCTGCATTCCCGAGCCTCTGTGGGAGGCATCCTGCATTCCCGAATCTCTGTGGGAGGTGCCCTGCGCACCCTGTGTTTCTGAGCCGCCAGGGGATGTGCCCTGCATTTCTGAGCCGCCGGGGTGCGGCGCCCTGCGTTCCTGAGCTGCCCGGGGTGGCGCCCTGACTTTCAACCCCGGTGGGGGTGTCGTTCCACCCATCTGCTGCCCAGCAGAGACTGCCTTGGTTCCTGTGGCAGCAGGGGGACATTCTGCCCAGGAGCAAGGGACCCCCATTGGAGGGGGTTTCTGTTAGTGCTCTGGAAGGAGCACCTTTTGGAGGGGGGTTCTGTTACGCCTCACCAGTGGATGGCAGTACAACACTGCCATACGGACTCAAGTCACACGATTCTTTGTTTTGGTTCTCTTTTGTTTCATGTGTTGAAGTTGTATTAAGGTTATAATTGGCCCCAGGTGTTTTCGGTTCTAGTAATCATGTGTTGTATTTAAACCCTTTGGTTTCTGCACATGGGGCGTGTTATTGTTTGTGTTACTGAGTGACTGTTGGTTGTTTGTTTGGTTATATGATGCTCGTGCGTAAGCAGTCAGTATCCCGAGGTTAGCGACTTAGCCGTAAATGCGTAGCCATTGAGGTAGCATGCTAAGTGCTTTTCGTTTATGTTCTGTCTCTCGTATAAATAAAGATACCACTCCAGTGACTACTTCCGGCCTCCCATATCGTAACAGTCATACTCGAAGTAAACATAAATTGAATTAAGACAAGTGGAGAACTCCTGTTTTAGTTGCATTATGGACGTGTATTATAGACATGTAAACACCTCAATCACATTATGAACGTCGTGTGAGAGTTTTCTCCACATTTTGCAACAGGATACGATCACACACGGCAGTGCTCACGTGTTTTACAGCAAAAAAGAGAGCCCGTTTGCGTCCCAAACCGGGTACTTTCCTACTATAGGCCTGTTGTAGGAGAAATGCATGTATCTCGTCTACTATATAGACGGTAAGTACGCAGTTTTAGATGCAGCCCTCGGCTTCAAGCAGTTGTCTATTAGCACATACAGCATGACAAATAATTAACCGCACTTGAAGCGTTCGTAAAGAAAATTAAATAAAAACACCCAAAACTGTATACGGTACCATAATGAAGACGAACTGTATGTTGATACCTGAAATTCTGGAGGGACGTCTGACGGCGTGGCGTGGTGACGTGTGACGTTAATCGAACTATGTTCTATAACATGTAAAATGGGAACATTCTAAAAGCGACTCATGTAAACACCTTAATCACAACATTGTCTTATTCAGAGTAAGGTCAATAATTAGATTACTGTTGTCCGTGTAAATATAGTCATAGTTTTAAGCAAAAACTGTTTCTTTATACCAATATGGCCAAAAGCAGGTAGGAGGCAATTAAATTAGCAATTTTATTGTTTTTAAGGAGTGTCGAAGTAACCCATAGCCTGATGTCAAATTCTATTGTGCACCTATAGTCAGGTAATATATTAACATATTAATCAAATATTAAGACCAGGGGAAATACGGGTTTTAGCGGTGTATCACAGCAGATTATGATGGCAGAAAATTGTGCAGGTTGTGTATCACTCTACACCTTGAAATGAAATTATAACTACATGTTATTTTACATGTTTATAATTACATCCAGTATATTGAGAAATATACGTTTTGTTATTTATTTCTATAACATAAATAATTTATGTAGGTAATTTTGCTAATTTATTTAAGGTTGGTCCCTGATTTGTTTCAAGATCAGTTTACAGACACATAGGTTCTGTACAGTATCTGTATACATAGATACTGTAGTTATTGGTAAATGATTAAACTAAAGTAGGGTACCTGAAGTTGTTTGACATATGATCATATGTGAAGCCTTTTTTTTTAGTGTTTTTTTGGTTTGTTTGTTTGTTGTTGGGTTTTTTTGATAGTTAAACCAAAGTCAACCTGAGTAAACACAAAATACAGATTTCAAATGATAGTTATTTATTGAAGTTATCCAATATCATCTGGGCCTGTGTGAAAATGTATTTGCCCCCATAGTTAATAATTCCCCAAATCTATGAATTCATAATGGGGATCAGCTGGACTAGACGTAACAAGGCCTGATTACTGCCAGCCCTGCTCAAGCAAATTAACACTTAAATAGAACTTTTTTCAACAGGATGAAGTTCATTAAAAGTTCTTACCCAGTATCTCAGTAAAAAATGCACTTACACCTCTACTCTGTGCACTTTGCTTCTTCTAGTACTCAATTAATAGATCTTGTATAGTAGCACTACTTGTATTATTCTCTGCTTGATATCACTTTGCTTGTATTTCTCATTTGTAAGTCATTTGTAAAATGAATAAATGTAAATATCATGAGCTGCACTTGGACACGCTGACCTCATTATGGTCCATCTGATTCCTGCATACAGGCAGAAATTAAAGCTCTCCAAACCTGTTGTGAGGACATCAAAGCAGTGGACCAGGGAGGCTGTGGAGGATCTTCCGGCATGCTTGGAGTGTACTGACTAAAATGTATTCAGCACTTATACCAACAGTCTGGATGAGTACACAGAGATTGTGACATCATACAGAAGCTTCTGTGAAGATAGAAGCAGCCCACCACAAGTACAAAGTCAACAGGGTCAAGACAGAGTCAACAGGTCTGTAGATCAACATGGCCCTCCATTTCATCCTGCAGCACCTAGACTCCTCAGAAACCTAGGAGTCTGCCTACAGGTGGGAGATTGACCATCTGCTGACCTGGTGCAGTCAGAACAACCTGGAGCTCAATGCTGTGAAAACAGTGGAGCTGGTGGTAGACTTCAGGAAAAACCCAGCCCCACCTGCCCCCATCATCCTGTGTGACCCCCATGTTGATACTGTGGACTCCTTCCACTGCCTGGGAGCCATCATCACCCAGGATCTCAAGTGGGAGCTGAACATCAGCTCTCTTATTAAAAAAGTGCACCAGAGGGTGTATTTCCTACAGCAGAACCAGTTCAACCTACCAAAGACAATGATGGTGTACTTGTACATCACTGAGTCCATTCTCACCTCCTCCATCACCATCTGGTATGCTGCTGCCACTGCCAAGGACAAGGACAGACTGTAGCATGTCATTCACTCTGCTGAGAAGGTGATTGGCTGCAATCTGCCACCCCTTCATGACCTGTACAATTCCAGGACCCTGAAACGGGCAGTTAAGATTGTGGCTGACCCCTCTCACCCTGGACACAAACTTTTTGAGGCACTCCCCTCTGGCAGGAGGATGTGGTCCATCAAGATCAAAACCTCATGCCACAAAAACAGTTTCTTTCCATCTGCAACTGGCCTCATTAACAATGCTCAGGACCCACCATGGTCTCTTGTCCCACATTGTTTTTTCATATGCGTTACATTAACACACACAACTCAGACTGCTATACTGCACATTTTTACTGTGAGTATTTGCACTGGCCCACTTTTGCACATCATGCACTAATAACTTATATTAATATTAACTAAAATTAATATCTTTCTTTTTATTTTCCTAAATCTTTATATTTTTACAGTTATGCTCATAGTTTACATAGCTTTATAATTTTTCCAAGATTGTCTTTTTCATAACTTTCTCTTTTGTTTATCTTATTAACATTATTTTCTTTCTTGTATTTTAATGTTATTGCTAAGCACCAGTACACCAAAATTCCTTCTACATGTAAACCCACGGTACTTGGCAATAAAGGTGATTCTGATTCTGATATACACAAGAACTCAGGAAATCAGGATGGGTGCAAATACTTTTTCACAGCACTGTGTATATTGAAAAAAGCCAAACAAATCAACATGATCTCACACTTGCAAATTAGCAACAATATACACAAGACAAGTCATAAGAAAGATATGAAGGTTACAGATAGGTTTAAGATTGATGTTAATACCTAGTATGACCTCAGTAACCGCTTAATCTTGGCCATGATGGAGGGGGACCTGGAACCTAGCCCTGCAACACTGGGTACACATTCACACACATACCTGCAAGTTTTTCAAAAGCGGTAGGAAACCCAAGGGCCAGCAGAAATCCATGTAGACACAGGGAGAACATGCAAAACTCCACTCAGTAAGCTGAGCTATTGATCAATCCAGGACATTTTTTTACACAGGATTCACAAAGATTCACAAACGTTTAACTGCATTTGATCAGCTAAGGGGCAGATTATGAATTCCCAAAGCTGATTAAGACTAATCTTATACCTAATTATGCTGTCAGAAGAGAATTCCTGAAAATCCTCTTTAGGCCCTTTTAAACCTCAGACTAGTCCAGAAAATTGTCCCTCCTATTTCCAACCAGGTATTTATTGTAGAAACACAAGTTTATATGGTAAATACACCCCCCCCCCTTGCTCTCTCTTAGTGTACCAGAAATTATCTGATTGACTTTAAATCATATATTGTGTCATGCAGCTTGTGTGCATGGTTTGCCACCATATTTGTTATTCTTGAGTTTATTGGGTGCGCTGTTCCTCTTTTCTTCTGTGATGTCAGGTTACCTCTAGCTGAGACACTTTGCAAGTTCAACTGACCAGGATATAGGGCAAAGCCTCCTAAAGGTCACATGATTAACGTAATGTGACCTTCAGAAGATATGAGTATGGACTACAATTTGAAGTGTTTCACATGTACTTCATATATGGAAGGAAAAAAATGATCATCTCAGATACAGTATATCTAATAGTACCATAATGTATAATTATGCTGTGTACATTATACAAGTCTACATGCTCTCAATTGTGAAAAACATCTGATTTTGAAATTGTGTTTGAGTCACTATAAAAACATGAACTCATGATTGTAAAGTTAAGTTAAGATCAGAGTGAAGAGGAGGTTAGAGTTGGGTATTATAGTGTATTAAGATGGCTGAAAACTGTACACATTGTGTGTGCATGGGAGAGTGAGGACTCTCCCTACACCGTGACAGGATATACTTTATAATTATATCCAATATAATGAGAAATATCTTTTTGTTGTTGTTTATTATTTTTGTTGTTGCAAATATCTACACTGTCTAAACAATTCATTCTCCAAAACATTTACAGCCAGGGGTCCCTTTAATTGTGGAACAAAAATGTAGATGGACCCCCTCAGAACAGATATATTTTTTGAACATAATCCAACTATTCAAATATTATTTTTTGGGGTCACAGTGGTTTTTATTCCTCAATGCACACTAACAGAACACATTTTCATGAAAATTGTCATTAGAATCACACATTTATATGCAGAATTATATATTTATAGACTTACTTTTTAAATTTTAAGTTTGGATTTAATCCATTCAATTCAAGTGAAATTTGCAAATAACAACAATAAGTACTTAACAAATGTGATTTTAATAAAGGTGATACTGGCCACCCACCACCACACACACACCCACTCACACACACACACACACACACACACACACAGGGGATAAAACAGCCAACTCAATAGTTCAATTGAAATAATGAGCATCTAATATACAGAATCGATATGAGCATTTGGATAAATGACAGAGGTTGAAACCACATGGTGACTCAATAGGAGGGTGCATGTGTATAAACACACACTCAAATACACACACACACACACACACACACACACACACACACACACAGTGTTAATACTGTGTTATAGAATCTGTGCTAGGAATCATGCAGGCCTGTTCTGTGTTTGCACACACACACATGCACACACGCTGCCCCCCCCACACACACACACGCACACAGATGGATAGCATATGACACTGTGAAGTGGAAAGTATGGCCCAGAATTTTACAAATAAATGCAGGGATTGTCAGAAACAATGCATTTTAGTGGTTAAAGCATGCTATGACCTATGCAATACTAGATTTGTACAGTATACAGTAGGTGTGCATGATGACTCCCTCAGTAACATGCTGTTTCAGAGGTAACTATACTTTATCCATCACATCTTTATGTCTGTACTGTAGCTTCATATTCCTAAAGCAGCATGATGAGTTTTCTTAAACCCAGGTAAACTGTAATGGTGTTCTAGTAATAGTTTAGTGTAAGTTTCCCATTTAACATAGACTACATTTATACATTCGGTGTTCAGGATTCATAAATAAACTGTGTTGCAATGCTACATTACAACAGCAAGGTCTGAAACAGATGTTATGAAAATCGACAGGTAAACAGTGTCAGTGGGATCACCGTGAATATCCCATGACAATGTTCCATCTCAGTTTGTTTTATTCTGCATTTCTAATTATTCTGTTGATTCTGATATCTGCAACTGTCACTACAAGTATGTACAGTGGTGTGAAAAAGTGTTTGCCCCCTTCCTCATTTCCTGTTCCTTTGCAAAGGAACAGGAAATGAGGAAGGGGGCAAACACTTTTTCACACCACTGTAAATGGTCTGCACTTAAATAGCGCTTTTATTCAAAGTGTCTCAGAGGTTTTATTACACTGTTTCTCATTCACCCATTCACACACACACTCACACACCAATGGTAGCAGAGCTGCCATGCAAGGCGTTAACTTGCCATCGGGACCAACTTGGGGTTCAGTGACTTATTCTTTTTTAATGTAATGTAATGTAATGTAATGTAAACTGTATGCAATGCTTTATTAAACAACTACAGTGCCTTGCGAAAGTATTCGGCCCCCTTGAACTGTTTGACCTTTTGCCACATTTCAGGCCTCAAACATAAAGATATAAAACT
>JAFFST010048180.1:25748-40748 GCA_022414735.1 Noturus placidus | reverse complement strand
GCCGAAACACGCACAAGTCACTGTCTGGTCTAAAGCGTAAAATAAACTGGATTATTGACTGCATCAGGAAATGATCTGTCCTGAACTGCTGTCGTTAGGAAGCAAGTCTCAGTTCAGGATCTGTAAAGAATCCTAAGGCCATGACCGGCTTCAAAACCCACGCCGCACCCATTCTAAACAGTCAGGAACACAAAATGATCCGAATAATCGTTAATCGTTTCTACAGGAACATCTCTCGTCATGTGGACGCTCCACGTAAACAGACTACGGTGAAGTTTCCTCTGTAAGGACATGTTTACTGAACGTTTATGGAAGGAGTCTCCAGTGTCACTGTGATCACGGTGGCTTAGTGGTTAGCACGTTCGCCTCACGACTCCGGGGTTTGAGTCCTGCCGGGGCCATGTGTGTGTGGAGCTTGCATGCTCTCCCCGTGCCTGGGAAGTTTCCTCCGGGTACTCCGGTTTCCTCCCCCAGTCCAAAGACCTGTCTAAAGTGTCCGTAGTGTGCGTATATGATTGTACCCTGTGTTGGACTGGCACCCTGTCCAGGGTGTACCCCGCCTTGTGCTCCATGCCTCCTGGGATAGGCTCCAGGTTTCACGTGACCCTGATAAAGGAGTAAGCGGTAGAGGATGGATGGATGGATGAATCTGCGAAATATCTTATAAGTTCTTTTTATAATCCTACACACATCATGAAGTTTTTCTTTGTCTCAAGTTGAAATTATTATTATTATTATTATTATTTTTTATTTGCACACGCAACGCAACTCCCGTCCAAAGCCTGCGGAGTTTGAAGACTCCATCTGGACTGAATGATCGCTCGGGCCAAGAGAAATAAACACAGATTAAAAAGAACAACTCGCCAAGTTAAGAGGAAACTGAACTCAAGGCCAGAGTTATACTTTCATCATTCATTTTCGACCAGACACGTGAAGCAAAATTTTTAATCATTAAACGTGGCACGATGATGCTGGAACATTACGAAACAGGCGCACGGAGAATTCATGGACGTTTCCATTCCTGATATTTTTCCCAGAAACACCTGGCATGTATCCGTATGGGAAAAACAGGCTTCGTATTGCTGTTATTCCCGGGGTGGGGGTGGGGGGGGGGATTTGTTTCCTCCACATGATTCTATTTTGAAGTCATTTTTGTCTCTGTGGGGGAATTCCTGACCTTCAGAGACATATTTTTGACCTTGGGATCCATGCATTTCACCAGATTACATCAATCCTTCTGCGCTGTATCGGTTTTTCCGTGTAGATGTATTTGTGATTTTTCCATGTGAAGGCATTTTTATTTTTGGGCTATGGGTGCGTTTACTTTGCAGTCCCTTTTTGACTGGAATAAATCTGTTTTGTTCGTATACACCAAAGGTTTGAAAGCACATTAGCAACAAACACTCATAAGGCTTCATCTATCAGTGACATTTATCTAGAAAATGATCAGAATCATTTCCATCACTGCTGCTATTTATGCTGCATTATTCATTATATTATCTTTATATTTTTCTTTTAACTTCTTTTCTTTACTTCTGTTCTATTTTACTTTACACTGTATATAAAAAGTATGAAAGTGTTATCAAAATCAATCAAGCTGAATAAGTAAAGAAATGATTTTGTTACTATTGTTGTTATTATTAATATTGTTGTTATTTTTGTTGGTATAACTAATAGTAAGTAATTATTGTTGTTGTTAGTGGTGGTGTTCCTCCTATTATTATCATCATTGTTGTTATTGTTGTTGCTAGTGTTGTTAGTATTAGTGGTATTATTATTATTATTATTATTATTATTGTTGCTGTTGTTGGTGTTATTATCGTTATTATTGTTGTTATTGTTAGTGGTGTTATTATTGTTGTTGTTTTTGTTAGTGGTGTTAGTATTGTTGTTGTTGATATTCTTAGTGGTGTTATTGTTGTTGTTGATATTGTTAGTGGTGTTAGTATTGTTGATATTGTTAGTGGTGTTATTGTTGTTGATTTTGTTAGTGATGTTAGTATTGTTGTTGTTGATATTGTTAGTGGTGTTATTGTTGTTGTTGACATTGTTAGTGGTGTTAGTATTGTTGTTGTTGATATTCTTAGTGATGTTATTGTTGTTGACATTGTTAGTGGTGTTATTGTTGTTGTTGATATTGTTAGTGGTGTTAGTATTGTTGTTGTTGACATTATTAGTGGTGTTAGTATTGTTGTTGATATTGTTAGTGGTGTTATTGTTGTTGTTGATATTGTTAGTGGTGTTATTGTTGCTGTTGATATTGTTAGTGGTGTTAGTATTGTTGTTGTTGATATTATTAGTGGTGTTATTGTTGTTGTTGATATTGTTAGTGGTGTTAGTATTGTTGTTGACATTGTTAGTGGTGTTAGTAGTGTTGTTGATATTCTTAGTGGTGTTATTGTTGTTGTTGATATTGTTAGTGGTGTTAGTATTGTTGTTGTTGACATTGTTAGTGGTGTTAGTATTGTTGTTGTTGATATTGTTAGTGGTGTTAGTATTGTTATTGTTGATATTGTTAGTGGTGTTATTGTTGTTGATATTGTTAGTGGTGTTAGTATTGTTATTGTTGATATTGTTAGTGGTGTTATTGTTGTTGATATTGTTAGTGGTGTTAGTATTGTTATTGTTGATATTGTTAGTGGTGTTATTGTTGTTGATATTGTTAGTGGTGTTAGTATTGTTGTTGTTGATATTGTTAGTGGTGTTATTGGAGCCATTATTTTTTTAACGTGCGACCTATTCCTCTATCTTTCCTCGTTGGGTTTGCTTTTGGTCCATGGAGGGACTTGTTTTTCTAAGCGAGTTGCGTCTCTCTGAGTGAGGTCCACCTTTTGTGCCCGTTTTTCCATGCAGGTCGTGTGAAGGCCATTTTTGCCTATGTGGTCATGTGGGAGCTGTATTTCCACGCTGGACCCTCTGGTGTAGTCATGACTTCAGATCTACTTCAGAGACATTTCCGAGACATTAAGAGACACTCGAATGATGGACGCATGTTTCCCAATTCCCCAACAACCCTCTGTCTCTGCAATAAACCCTCTGTAACACACACACACACACACACACACACACACACACACACACACACACACACACACACACAGTGCCGAAGATCATTAGGATGCTTGCTCACACTGCTTCACAGAAGGAAGGATAAGACAGTGGATGAATCACACCTTTTAACAGCTAATCTTCATCTAATCGACAAAAACAAGTGACAGGGTTAATGCAGCTCATAACACACACACACACACACACACACACACACACACACTAATAATTACAAAGACTAGAATTAACACACTGTCTGACTGACAAGATATAATCCTAAAATAAAGCAGTCTCTCTCTCTCTCTCTCTCTCACACACACACACACACACACACACCATCACACACTGTCAGCGGATAGCATTAGCACTCATGATGTACGCTGATTACTGTAGTAAATATAGATGATTCTTAATACTATGCCATATAATTATGATCTAATATCAATATTAAAGATATTTTTCTTTAATTTAAAAACAAAAAACAACAAAAAAAAAATGTAATTCACTGAATTTAGAAAAGGTCAAAGCTTCTAGCTGGTTTATATAAATGTATATTTTGTGCATGATGACCACGTCACTGGTCACGTTTGTCTTCAGGCAGTCATTGACTGCAAAGGATTTGCATCCAAATATGAATAATCCTAATATTTACAATGATGTTATTCTGTCCAGTTAGTTTTGAGCCGGTGAAAATAAAGGGCAGGACTTCTGAAACGTTTATTAAAGCCGTTCGGGTAAAGCCTTACACCTCAGTCTCATCTTGATGCTTCAATGCTTCATTTCAAAACTCGTCATGGTGGTAAAAGGATGAAAAGTGTGCTGCTGTCCAAATACTTATGACCTGACTGTACACAGTATACAGTAGGTTCACATTAAGCCACAAGGCTACGGGTGTTATCACGTGATCTACTTTTTAATTCTCTGATATTCCAGCTAGATTTATTCCAGGATCAGATAGAATTTGTGGATCTGATCAGATCCAGATCCTAGGTGCCATCTCTGACTGTGATACACCGTGGTATCTATGAGTATCGTGATAGGATATTTTTTGTCATATCAACCATTTTGAATACGCTCACGGCTTAACTTTAACAATGTCTTGAACATAGAAAAATGCATTTTAACAAATGCATTCCACTGGAAGAAAAAAAGGTTTATATATATATATATATATATATATATATATATATATATATATATATATATATATATATATATGTTCATTAATACGAATTGTTATGATGAGAGGATTATAACATAAGTATAATATTTCCACACTTTTAATATAATGTAATTCATTACATTTGTATTTGTAACTTACATTTGTCTCATTCCACTGACAGATCAAATAGACTAAAGCTTTTTTTTTTAAATCAATACAAATATTTAGTTGCCAATTAGTCAGGTTTATATTTAAAGACAGTAAAAAAAAAATATGTTGAAATGATTCTATCATTATTAGTATTATTATTGTATAACAATATTATGATGAGACATATTAGTTACATTGGCCTGCGTTTAAGATGTTTTAACTTGCTGAGATAAATGTTAGCAGAGAGGGAGAGAGAGAGAGAAAGAGAGGGAGAGAGAGAGAGAGAGAGAGGGAGGGAGAGTGAGAGAGAGTGGGAGAGTGAGCGGGAGAGGGAGAGAGAGAGGGGGAGAGAGAGAGGGAGAGAGAGAGAAAGACAGAGGGAGAGAGAGAGAGGGAGAGGGAGAGAGGGGGAGAGAGGGGGGTAGAGAGAGAGGGAGAAAGAGCGAGAGAGAGAGAGTGAGGGAGAGAGAGATGGACAGGGAGAGAGAGGGAGAGAGAGGGAGAGCAAGAGGGAGAGGGAGAGAGCGAGCAAGAGAGAGGGAGAGAGAGAGAGAGGGAGAGAGAGAGAGGGAGAGAGAGGGAGAGAGAGGGAGAGCAAGAGGAAGAGGGAGAGAGCGAGGAAGAGAGAGGAAGAGGGAGAGAGAGAGGGAGAGCGAGGGAGAGAGCAAGGGAGAGAGCGAGGGAGAGGGATAGAGCGAGGAAGAGAGAGGGAGAGAGAGAGCAAGAGAGAGAGAGGGAGAGGGAGAGAGAGGAGTGGAGAGAAAGAGGGAGAGATAGGGGGAGCGAGTACGGGAGAGAGAGTGAGGGAGACAGAGAGAGAGTGAGAGAGAAAGAGGGAGAGATTGAGGGAGAGAGAGGGGGAGAGAGCAAGGGAGAGAGAGAGTGAGGGAGAGGGAGAGAGAAGGACAGAGTGAGGGAGAGAGAGAGAGGGAGGGAGAGAGAGGGGGGAGGAAATGAGGGAAAGGGAGAGAGAGGGAGAGAGAGGGAGGGAGAGAGAATAGATATGAGAATAGAATAGATATGAGAGTAGAATAGATATGAGAGTAGAATAGATGTGAGAATAGAATAGATATGAGAGTAGAATAGATATGAGAATAGACATAGATATGAGAGTAGAATAGATGAAAGTAGAATAGATATGAGAATAGAATAGATATAAGAGTAGAATAGATATGAGAATAGATATGAGAGTAGAATAGATATGTGAGTAGAATAGATATGAGAATAGAATAGATATGAGAGTAGAATAGATATGAGAATAGACATAGATATGAGAGTAGAATAGATGAAAGTAGAATAGATATGAGAATAGAATAGATATAAGAGTAGAATAGATATGAGAATAGATATGAGAGTAGAATAGATATGTGAGTAGAATAGATATGAGAATAGAATAGATATGAGAGTAGAATAGATATGAGAATAGACATAGATATGAGAGTAGAATAGATGAAAGTAGAATAGATATGAGAATAGAATAGATATAAGAGTAGAATAGATATGAGAATAGATATGAGAGTAGAATAGATATGAGAGTAGAATAGATATGTGAGTAGAATAGATATGAGAGTAGAATAGATATGAGAATAGAATAGATAGAGTAGAATAGATATGAGAGTAGAATAGATAGAGTAGAATAGGTAGAATAGAATAGATATGAGAATAGAATAAATAGAGTAGAATAGATATGAGAGTAGAATAGGTAGAGTAGAATAGATATGAGAGTAGAATAGATATGAGAGTAGAATAGATATGAGAGTGGGTGTAAACTCTTACCAGCTTGCCCATGCACCTCTGCTGCCCCACCCTGTTCAGACACTTGTGATGGATGCCCATTTTACACGCTTTGCAGCGGAGTCCCAGCTTGGCGTTGGGGCCTGTCAATCACACATAACACTCATGAACACAACACAGGGTCAAAGGGCGTGAAGCTTGTAGTGGGAACGGCGCTGTTAGTTGATGAAGCGGTCGGCCATGTTGGGGTGTGTAGCGGTATGAAGAACACTGCACGAGTGAACGTGAATGTTCTGTTACACTGAATTCTGCCATAAACCTTAAAGAAAATAACTTTTAATATCAGCACAAATGTATGTGGGGGTGGTGTGTGTCCATACAATTTTTCTTATATTTTTTTTTTTTATGTATCTGAAGCTCTAACAGCGATGTAATATTTAATCACGGTGCCAACGTGTACACAAATCTACAACTGGTTAGGCTTTAGTCTGTGGGTGGAGTTAGCAGTCTTTAATCTCAATTCAAATCAGAACGTAAACATAACAGGCCTCATTTATCACAATATATTTCGTAATAATTCATAATAATTCGTAGCATCATCGATGAGTTTGCGATTTTATATACGCTTCACCGATGAGCTGCCATTTTGTCATTTTCAGCTCGGTGAGCTTTGCCTTTAATGGAGATCTGTGGGCGTGGCTAAACATAAATGTTCTGTAAACACACATGTCAATTTATGAATCGTTTGGTGTTTATCATCGTGAACGCACGAGTACAATGAAGATCAGAAAAGCATTATCAAAGGGTTAGTATTTATTTTATTCGTTTTTAAGTTTGATGAGAGTTTTTGGGATTTCGGGAGTGTAGATGTGGTGTTATGGCATGACCTTCAAAATTCCAAAAAGCTATCTGCATACTTGTATTAAAATAAGTTCATTAACAGAACAACGTTTGAAAGAAAGCTGAGTAGTTCTTTCGCTTGTGCATTTCAATAATCCCACATTCAGACCTCAGCAGTAGTGAAGCCACACAGACTCTAATTACATTTCAATAAGAGAAAACACACAGAACAAGTCCGGACATCGCTCTCCGATTCACACACACTTCCTGTTTCGAATGATGTGCTAATCTAATCGTTCTGCTCTTTCTTCGCCCCGCAGCCCCGGAATGAAAAAAACTGCTTCCTGTTTGTTCCGTGGGTGTATGCGCGTGCAAGAAAGTAATGTATCAGTGCATATATGTCCACATGTAGGGTTTCCCCTAACAATTTGTTCATTTAACTGCTCAGCTGATACACGTTCAATACCGTCGTTAAAGATGAAAATGTTTGATGGTGGAATGACCTACACAGTTAGCTCTGCCAATCTGGCTCAAATCTGTGTGGAGAAATGTATAGCCATGAGTGTCTACAGATTTCAGAAGCAAGACCACGACTTGAGAAGGAAAAGACAACTTCCTGGAAGCAGCAGTGGACGGGTCAATAAATACGGTACATTTGCTCAATTACAGGTACAATTGTTGCTGTTTTTAAAAAAAAATATTTATAGTTAAGGCAATTAATTGGTATTAATATTATTGCATTAACACTTACAAAGTAAGTATATAGCACTTACTTTTCCAGCCTTTTGTTACCGCCCCGTCTCAACTATTTTGAGACGTGTTAAGGCCATCAAATTAAAAACGATCTTATTTGTTCCTTAAAATGCGACGTTTCCTCAGTTTAAACATTCGATGCGTTTTATAGCTTCTATTGTGAATAACATACGGGATTATGAGATTTGAAAATGTTCCGTTTTTATTTTATTTAATTTTACACGGCGTCCCAACTTTTTCGGAAATGGGGTCAATTTCATAAACGGATATGGATTCAATTATGCAAGATTGGCATTAGCATTGTTGGCAATACTAGCTAAGCTTAGCTAGGTAAACGTTTGTTACAGTTTCGTCTCTTTGGATAACATTTAACCACAAACAAACCCGCCGCCATCAAACACGATTTTACCTTCATCCGCCAGTTACCATTTGAAAAAATAAAAAAAAAATCACTTAAATTAAATTTTAAGACGACACGAGTTTAAAATCCGTCCCTATTAAAGTAAGAAGACGCCACGTCGGCGTCCTGCTGTATTCAAAACTGACCCTTTCCGGTTGCCAGTTTCGTCTTGATCACACACACACATCATTCCTACATCTCCTACTCCTCTAGGCGTGTATTGTGCTTTGTTCTCAGTTCCCCTCGTGCTTCTGTTATTGTTTTGGCTAGTTTACGGCACTAATGTCACAAAACATCTGTATCTGACATCAAAGTTGACAAAATGATGTCGCTCTGACGCCAAACAATGACATAATGACGAAGTCCTGACATAATGTAATTTTTTTTACCCAGAAAACCCTTGACATCAAGCTTGAACAAAGCAGACTTTACCTTTACGGCAGGTGACACCTATCGGAATAAGCGTTAATGCTTTTGTGGGTTTATGTCAGTTGTCATGAACGACTTATGTACACGAGGTGTCACAAAACCTTCAGACCCTCTGAGCCTTTACCGAGCTCACGCCGCTAAACAGTCTCCCGACACCAAGTACGCACAATTATTACCGAAAACAAATGTGGAATTTAAGGCACGTTAAGACACAAGCAGGGTAAAGCAGCACTGTAAATGCAGCACAGCAACACGCTTCAGAAGAATGGATCCAGAAAGGGTGTCTTTTCTTTTTCTTTATTTCTTTTTTTTTTTTTACAGGGAAAAAACGTCCTTAAAGGATCCGGAAAGGGTCACACTGGACCTGTGTTTCGATACAGCTTTTAGCACGCGCTCATTAACTTCCCCTCTCTAATTGCCCTTCAATCCCCAGCATCATCTTAAAAGCTCTTTCGATGAGGCATTGGAGAGACTGAGACCATAGGGTTGCCAGGTCTGTAATTTTCCAGCAAAACTGATTTGATGACGTGGGCTGTATTTTTTCTTTTTGTCCGTGGACTCGGAGTTGAACATTTTGCACACAGAATAATTGTATCAGCTGTAAGGGTTAGAGTTTGTGTTTTTTAGACTTGGGTTTATTGACCAATGGACTATGCATGGGTTAGTTCTAAATAACCTCTAGACTGGTTTTGCTTGGTTCTGAATTGCCATTGGACTGGGATTAGGTTAGCTATGAATAATCACTGGACTGGTTTTGGGTTATTTCTTAATAATATTGGACAGTTTTGGGATAGTTCTGAATAACCATTGGACTGGGTTTGGGTTAGCTCTGAATGGCATTTGGGATTGTTTTTTGGTTAGTACTGATTGGGCAATGGAGTGTTCTTTGGTAAGTTCTGAATTGCCTTCGGACTAGTTTGGTTTACGTCTGAGTCTTTTGGACCCAGAACTTTGGACTGGGTTAGATCTGAATGGCATTTGGACGGGTTTTGGGTTAGTTCTGAACAGCAATTTTATTGGTTTTGTGTTAGTTCTGAATGGCCTTTGGACTGCTTTTAGGTTAGTTCTGAATGGCAATTAGGTTTTGGTTAGTTCTGAATAAGCATTGGATTGTTTTGGGATTAGGTCTGAATGGCCTTTGTGCTGGTTTTGGGTTAGTACTGAATGGGCGTTGGAGTGGGCTTTGATTAGTTCTGAATGGCCTTTGGACTAATTTGGTTTACATCTGAGTCCCTTGGACTAAGAACCCTTTGGACTGGGTTAGATCTGAATGCCAATTTGACTGCTTTGGGTTAGTTCCGAATTAGCTTTAAACTTGTTTTTGGGATAGTTCTGAATGGCGATTTGACTCTTTTTGGGTTAGTTCTGAATGGCTATTGGACTGGGAAAGCCATTGTAGAAAAACAGTTTATACAGAAGCAAGAATATAGATACTAATTAAATTAATATAATTCATTTGCTGTGTCTAACTAGAAGACCAACCACTGCCTTTGATCTATATGTATCTTTACTCTACTTAGCAAGCTAATTAGTTAGCAAGCCAATGAAACTCTGTACATAGTTTTTTGGGGTTTTTTTAAACGCACTACAGCCTCCTGCTAGAAAGTGATGGGCATTTCTGAGTCATAAAGGGAAGTAGACGAGAACGTATCGATAACAGTAATGAAACAGGGCCCACATTTCAAAATGCTTGAGGGCATGTTCTTCCGAATGACTGTCAGAAGAACAGTTCTGCCTCAGAGCATTTTTAACCTCCTGAATATGAGGCATAAAAAACAAAATTTTGCACCAAGCGCCTCATATCAGGGTAATGGCCTTATGATTATCATTATGATCATTATGATTTTTATTCCAAGTCCTGATTTTACTGAGTGACAGAAGTCCCTGAGTGAATACTGGAGACATGGATCGTAAAAAACAAAAAAATCATATGACATCACCACAATAGTTTACCAAACATTAGACAACTTCTTAGAGATTTAGCTAGCCACTTAATGTCACATCTACTAATAAGATTACTTCTTAGGGACTTAGCTAGCCACTAGTTTAATTATCCAGCTAATTTAGCTAACTAGCTAGCTGTCTAACATTAGCTCAATGTTTCACTTAGGGACCTGGCAAGCTCTGGTAATGCTGCAAAACAATGAAATCGTGCAACAGAACTAGCATCCTATGCTAACCAGTCAAGCGTCAAGCCAAAAGGGTGAAATAAACAGATTGTGGTGATGTCACTCGATGGAGTCTGCTTAGGAAAATCAGGAAGTGGATTCTTATCAGCTCTATTTTTTGATATCATGGGTGCAGGAAAGGAAACACAAACTTACCGAACACTTTGCCTGCTCCGCCTTGGCAAGCTAAAGAAAAATGGTAACAAAAAAAAAACAAAAAAAAAAAGTTCCTGGGACATTAGAGTGAGATAGAAACTAAACCATGAGATCAACTCTTTACTTATGATTTTTTAAATCCAAAAACTTAACAGTCTATTATGCTTATAAAGACCAAAGCCGAGATTTTATAATACTACCATGATGCAATACTGAAATGGACCAATACAACAGGAAATTGTATTCGCATACGCACTTATTTATGCACACACACACTAATTTGGGAAGCTTATTTAGTTTAAATACAACCGCTACATAATATAATACTCATATAAAATAAAATGTGTATTGACATTTGTAACGTCAATAAACAACGTCCAGTCGTTCCCTTCTGTGAACTTTGCGCTCCCGGCAAAGTATTTAATCGATTACCCGTTAATCACGCGTGCGAAAGCTGGACGTGTCGTTCCTCCCACAGCGAGAAGGTTCACACGGAAGGACACTGATGGATGTTCTCTCTCGGGTTCCTGCTTACGTTGGTGTGATTGATAAGTGCTAGCGGAGACCTCAGTCAGCCGAGTGGAACCATAAAAGGAAACGGATCACCGTGAGGTTCTGTCAGAGCTCTGCTTTAGGTCACACTTAAGTAAATCTTGGTTACTTAAACACAGCGCCACTCACCCGTAGTGTTTCCTCAGCAGTTCAGTGCTTACCCAGTACTCATGCTAACCGAGCGTCACTAAACAGTACATTTCACCACGTCATCGTATCGCTCCTGATCTTCGGATAATTCTCGGTTCTAGCATTCTGAAAACAGGTCTACCTGTAACCTTGGTTGCCAGAGATGTTGAACCATAAAGAAAGGACCCATAAAAGGTTGAAATGAATCTCCAGGATTCTTTAAGGGTTCTTGGCGTTCTACTTACATTTATTCATTTAGCAGACACTTTTATCCAAAGCGACTTACAAATGAGAGCACACTCACACACCAATGGTAGCAGAGCTGCATGCAAGGTGCTAGCTTGCCATCGGGGGTAACTTAGGGTTCAGTGTCTTGCCGAAGGACACTTCGGCATGGGATCACCCGGGCCAGGATTCGAACCACCAACCCTACGATTAGTGGATTAGTGGACAACCCGCTCTACCGACTGAGCCACAGCCGCCCTACTTGAAACTCCATCTGATTGGCAAACACTCCGCACTGTTGTATGGTACTTTAATAGCTCCCCCAGAGGATTGATCATCGCTTTGTTAAGGGTTCGTTGCGTAATTAATGGTTCTACGCCTCTAAAAAGGGTTCAGCTCTGTTGTATTGTTCTTTAATAGTTCCTACAGCTATCCTGTATACACTTACTGTAAGGGTTCTTCATAAAGGGTTCTCTCATGTGTTCTTGGGATGAACCTTCTCTAAAAGCTTTAAAAGCTTTTTTCATTTGGAATGCTTTCGGAGAAGGGAAAACTCTTGTAGGGTTCTAATGTTTCCCTGAGAAAGACAAGCAAAAAACTCTTTACAGGATAACAGTACATGCATAGAGAGGGGGGAAAAAAGAGGCTCTCAATGGTTCTTCTAATGGTTCTTTTGTTCTAGCATTTAGAACGCTTTCTGTGAAGAAAACATGGTTGTTGGGTTCTAAGAGTTACGTGAAAAAGACAAGCACAGAACCCCTAAAAATTTACTCTGAATTAAAAAGGGTTTCTCAGGTTCTTTTCGAATGTCATTTGTTCTAGCTTCATAAATGAGGTTCCACTTAGGAGCATTTTAGCAAGTGAACCAGATCCTGACTCTTTAAGGATCCTGCCAGACGGATAACTAAAGAACCCTCAAGGGTACTGCTTAAGGATAATTGTACACTTAGGTTTCTTAAAAGTTAAAGGTTCTTTGTATACATAAGAGTTTTTTTTAGCTCCCTAAAAAGAGGGTTCTACATATAACCTGTAAGTGATAAGTGAAGAACCAGTGTGGTCATTGGACACATCCTTGGACTTATCCTGGAGATATCCTGTGTATGCTCGTAGGAGAGAAAAAAATGATTTCTCGAGGGTTCTTTTTGATGGTTATTTGTTTTAGCTATATAAAGAATGCTCTAATTGGAACCTTTTCTGAAACTGAACCCCATCTGTTTCATGGTTTTTAAATAGAAACTTTAAGGATCCCTAGAGAGGGACAACCAAAGAAATCTTTCCCAACGGGGTTTTCCAAGGGTTCTTTCAGTCTTAGAAAAAAGGCTTTCTAACCTTTCAGGGTTCACTGTTTAACAAGGGTTCTGCTTGGAATTCTTTCAGGCAGGAAAACACACGGTTGTGTAATGAAATGAACTTTTATGCAACGTGCTTATGACATTAAATACGACGTAAGGTTCCTGCTTTATGATCTGAAATACTCCACGATGATGTGTAACCCTTTAAGTCCCACACATTAGCACCTTCAGAGCAGAATCGGTCCCATGTGCGCTCTCTCTCTATGTGCACTGTTACGCACCGAGAATCCTCAGCCGGTGTGTTTTGTTATTCCGCTGTAAAATATTCAGTAGATGAGCAAATCTCAGGTGACACAAGACATCCTGAACCTCTGAACAGGAAATGAAGTCACTTGTCTCTCTGTCACACACTTACGCAGACTCCACACAGTCCTCTGGGCTTTAATTACACACGATGGAAAACAGTGACAAACACAAGTGTTACCTGAGCTGTGGAGCTGATGTGAGTTAATGCTCTGGGTTCCCTCCACTGACAGAACTGACACTAGATATGCACACACACACACACACACACACACACACACACACACACAATTTGACTTCAGTTCAATCACATGCATATTTAATATCACTAGTCCCTGTGGAGTGTTGAGTGTTCTCATCATGTCGTGTTCTACAGCAGAGCTTTGAACTCCTGAAATGGGCATTAATATCACAAAAATAAATGAATAATCGAAGCTGTCCTGCTTTTTCTTTTCACTGACCTGTCTCATGTTGACATAGCGATAGCGTTGCGTGAATGCGGTGTTACTTAAAAGTGTAATTATTGATTTATTGAAGACGATGCGAGAAGATTCATTCACTTTCCATATTGCTCATCCTACACAGGGTCACCTGGAGCCCAGGGAACTCAGTGCACGTGGGGGGGACAGGCAACGACTACACACCCTGGACATGGTGCCAACCCATCACACACATTCACACACTATGGTCAGTTTAGAAATGCCTACAACGGGGAGAACTTGCAAAGTACATATACAGGGTGGAGGCGGGATTCAAACCCCCAACCCCGGATGTGCTAAGAACCCAGCCATCGTGCCCCCAGAAGATGTGTAGTATTATTAGGGGGCCAAGCACCTTCGGTATTGTTATTCAAGCTTTTTAGGAGACCTTATCTTATCTTCTTCTTCTGGCTAGGTTGTCTATGGCAACCCAGAGAACCATCTGGTAAAAAGTAGTGAAAATGATTGGAGAGGGTCTAAGAAACATTCTGAGCAAATTTGGGCCAAGTGTCAAGTACTGCCAACGCTCAAGCGCCACCAAATCTAGTCAAATTTGGGCCTAATTTGGAAGTAAATTTATGGTCATAACATTTGAACCGTGTGCCAAAAATGTAAAAGCCAGGCATCCCTGGATTCCCTAGGCCGAGACGAGTTCAACACACCTTATGATGCCAATTAGATTTTCCGCTATCCTGGATTTAAAAAAAAATAAAAAATCATACATTATGCGGACTGTCCACCGTACAAGTGTACGTTGTTACTATAGAAACAACAACGTATTAGAATAGTTGCATTATCAGACATGTTACTTCATCCATTCTGCTGGTCTGCTATCATATGCATATGAATGAACACACACACACACACACACACACACACACACACACACACACACACACACACACACACACACACTTTATGGATTCATTGAATGTCAAGCGTCCATTCCTTTGAAGCCGTGCAGATCGTTTCGGCCATTTTAAACCGTACACATCCACATCACCTGCGCTCAATGCTTCAGAAGAGCCTCATATGTGATGTGTTTGATTGATCTTTTCTATTAAAGGGTCTTTTTGTGAGCGCGTGTGATGAAGACTCGCTATAAATTCTCCGGATTACACACGTCACGCGGGAGACGCCGGACACGGAGTAATTTCCTGCTGTTAAAGCCTGGATGACC
>JAFFST010048180.1:0-22033 GCA_022414735.1 Noturus placidus | reverse complement strand
CCCCCCCCCCCCCCCCTACATTTCCTGAGGTTTTACGTCATCGGGACTCATTTTCTCCTGGCCGTGTTCACTTTACATACCAAAGACCCATTTAAATAAATAACAACACACATTAGTTTAGAATCCATCCTTCACCCACTCATGAAATTTAAGAACATTATGTACGTGGAAATTGGACTAGGTTGCACACGCTGAACGCTCGTTTGTGCTGCTCTAGAAACAGCTGTAAGTCTACGTTCATACATTCATACAATTCAACTCCACGCATGAATGAGAGTGAAATGTAGATGCTAAACTGAAGAAATGCCGTACTGTAGACTATAAAACAGAGTAAACGGTCATAAAAGGAACAAAATGTTAAGGATGAACATGTCCCAGTTAAACATGTAAGGGTAGGAAATTTTCATATCACGATTATCGTGACCAAGCCTATCACGTTTATCAGTTATCATGGTTTATCGTGAAACCAGTAACCGTTTAATCCCTAGTCCCAGTGCCATATAAAACTAGGGAACATAGGACCCTGGAAACACAGATACGCTCCCTTTTCACTCTCCTAGCATGTACAGCTAGCAATGAACTCCTCATGATGAGGTTTGGGTTTCAAAAAACCTCCACATATCCATAAATCACAGGCATATTACAAGCCAGTTTGTTTGGGAAATTACAGGAAAAAAAAACAGTCTAATTCTGTATGACAGTGTTTACAAAGAACTGTATGTTTCACACGAGCAAACTAGCATGTGTCGTCTGTTTCGCGTGTCTGCGCTAATGAACACAAGGCACATAGATTACCTGAAAGAAAGCAAATGTAGTGCAAAAGGAATGCAAACAGATTTATTTTAGCACCAGATTGTCATTTCCCCGAAAGTCAGTTCCGCAATGGAAAATATATATGTGTGTGTGTGTGTAAAATGAATACCACCAAAGGGCACATATTTAATTTGCGCAATCTTGTTTGCGCGACTTGGAAGCAAAACTATAACGTTTAAAGATTTTAATAATGAGAGAGAATTTCGCAGAATCGTGTCTTTGTATATTACAATAATCAGAACATTTCTCAAAAGTAAAAACTCCCTATTACCATGGTAATGGTTGATTTAAGATTTTAGGAAATCAGGGCTAGAGTGTAAGTACCAGAGCAAAATTCTGTTATAAAGCTCAGGAATGTGAACAGAGACACGTGTATTCATAAAATAAATAAATAAATAAATAAACACCACTGCTTTAGACTTTGTGGTCTGTGAGCATCCCATAATTTTGCGTAACAGCTTGCACCTTTTTTTTTTTTTTTTTTTAAACATTGTCGTTATTTCATTTGTTATCATTTATTCTTTATTTTCTACGGCAATCGAGTTTGTGAATCTTGGACTTTATTGTTTTTTTTAGAGTGTGTTTTTTGATGTTTGTTACTGATTATCTCCGTGGTTTATTTATGAATTGGCTTTCATCACATTCGCGTTCTCTTCTCTTCCTCTCTCGCGCTCTTGCACGTTATTGCATCTCCGCTGGCCCTGTGTCCGTCCCTATTAACAGCCTGAGCACATTAACAAGCTGTCTCCTTCGCCCATCCGTCAAGCATTACGCTGCTTACACACACACACACACACACACACACACACACACACATTAATTAAGTCAGATTCGCACAGGATACACGATATCTGTATAAATCACATAGATGGGCGGGGTTTTACAGTGCGTACACAATCATCACACTACATCCACATCTTTCATTGTATGGTCATGTGACCATAACATAACTCAAACTCCCAGAAGCATTGCTTCTCTGAGACATCATCTATATTCGATTGTTCTGTTTTGAGTCTTATAAAAGAAATGGGATGGGATATTTTACATATATATTCACAATTGTGCCCAAAAGTTTGCATACCCCTTGTACAAATCATAAAAATCAGCTGTTGTTTTATATCAAGTCCTGCCCTGAAGAAGCTATTTCACATAACAGATGTTTACATATACTCTACAAGGCAAGAGAATAGCTGAATTTATAAAAAAATTACTCCGTTCAAAAGTTTACACACCCTTGATTCTCATTACCTGGATGATCCATGACATGATGTTTTTATGTTTTGTGAGAGTTGTTCATGAGTCCCTTGTTTGTCAGAAAAATCCTCCAGGTGCTGCACATTCTTTACTTTTCCAGCATCTTCTGTATATTTCAGCTCTTTCCAACAGCGGCTATATGATGTCGAGATCCATCTTTTCACACTGAGGGACTCGTACACGACTATTACAAAAGGTGCAAACGTGCACTGATGCTCACAAAGGCAACACGATGCATTAAGACAGGGGGTGTAAACTTTTGTGCAGATTGATTTTGTGTACAATTTTTTGTGTAACAATTTTGTGCAAATTGTTAGTATTTTGTCTTCTGGGAGACATGTGACTATCTTATTTAGCGAATGAAGGGCAGTACTAAATGAAAAATATATATATCTTTGAACAAAATAACAATTTATTATGTATCATAACTGTATATATATATATATATATATATATATATATATATATATGTATATGGGAGGTTATACGCATGTGTGCTCAGTCTGTAAACAATGAGTGAATTCCAGTCCGAATAGGACTACATTTGTAGATGACGGTCTTGTATCGCTTCATAATCTTTATATGTCTCTATAAACAGAGTAGATATTTTGAATGAGTTGTTGGTTTATTTATGAGTTGTCTTTCTCTTTGTCTCACATTTATGCATTTCTCACTTCCCTCTCTTCCACGATCTCTCTCTCTCTCTCTCTCCCTCTCTCTCTCTCTCCCTCTCTCTCCCCCTCTCTCTCTCTCTCTGTCTCCCTCTCTCTCTCTCTCTCTCTCTCTCTCTCTCTCTCTCTCTCTCTCTCTCTCTCTGGCTCTCAGGTGGACATCTGCACTGATCCTGTGTCCGTCCTTATTAACATCCTGAGCTCATTAACAAGCGGTCTCATTTGCTCATCCATTGGGCATTACCCTGCTCTCACACACACACACACACACACACACACACACACACACACACACACACACCATCTCTCTCTCTTTTTCTCTCACTCTCTCTCTCTCTCTTGGTATTCTCATGCTGCACTTGATTCTACCACACATGACATACTTTCTGCACACCTTACTGCATGGGTTACCTCTTATCTGACTAAAAGACATTTCATTACCATCAAACCAACAAACACGAATCCTTTTCAGCTTGTTACTCATGGTGCCCCTCAGGGCTCTGTACTCGACCCACTCCAGTTCATAACCTACATGATTCCCTTTGGCTGTATTATTCACTGTCACGGCCTCGTCATTATGCGGATGACACGCAGCTCTATAACTACACCAAATCAGCACTGTCCTGCCACCAGCTCTTCTTTCTTTATTAGCTCGGACACATGATCTCAAGCCCTTGATGTAACTGGAAGTAACTGGATAATAAATATATGATGCAACATTATTTGAAGTAACTGGATAATAAATATATGATGCACATCTATGCACAGACACACAATATGTGTATATTAATACTTTACAATGAATATTAAAACGTTCTACAGAACTTACAACAATCAGAAACATTTTAGGGAATAATAAAAAAAAAAAAAACACGTACAATAACCTGGTTACATAAGTGTGCGCACCCCTAAACTAATACTTTGTTAAAGCACCTTCTGAATTCATTACACCACTCAGTCTTTTTGGGTAAGAGTCTATCAGCATGGCACATCTCGACTTGACAATATTCTAGAGCCAACAAATTGCATTTCTTGATTTGTATTCAAAATTCCTTTACCTTTTTGACATACTGAAGCAGAGCATGATCCCCTCCCTACGGACACTAGGCCGCAGGGCAGTATTCCAGCATGATAACGACCACAAACACACCTCCAAGACGACCACTGCCTTGCTAAAGAAGCTGAAGGTGAAGGTGATGGACTGGCCAAGCATGTCTCCAGACCTAAACCCTATTGAGCATCTGTGGGACATCCTCAAACGGAAGGTGGAGGAGCACAAGGTCTCTAACATCCACCAGCTCAGTGATGTCATCATGGAGGAGTGGAAGAGGACTCCAGTGGCAACCTGTGAAGCTCTGGTGAACTCCATGCCCAAGAGGGTTAAGGCAGTGCTGGAAAATAATGGTGGTCACACAAGATATTGACACTTTGGGCCCAATTTGGACATTTTCACTTAGGGGTGTACTCACTTTTGTTGCCAGTGGTTTAGACATTAATGTCTGTGTGTTGAGTTATTTTGAGGGGACAGTAAATTTACACTGTTACACAAGCTGTACACTCACTACTTTACATTGTAGCACAGTGTCATTTCTTCATCACATATTTACACACATGTCAGGGGTGTACTTACTTTGGTGAGATACTGTACACAATAAAGTAAAAAACGACTGTCTGGTGTTTTATATCACAATATATTCAAAAATAACATTACTAAAGTCAGTTCAAGTGACAGGTTTGTCCACCACATGCCTGTACACACACACACACACACACACACACACTCAAATAAGTCTAAAGTGTATTTGTTCATGTACAAAATTGTTTGCTTTCAAATCATATTAGTTGATTTTTCTCCCAGATCCTTTACTCATTCTATATGCCATTCGATCATATTTTGTTATGATTCTCAAAGAAAAAAAACACTTCTATAACCGCATCCCAGACTCCACCTCCACTCCACTCATTCATAAAAACACGTCAGAGTTGTACATCTGCCAGTTTCCCATTAAAGGCAACATCACATACTGTATGTTAGTCACACGTTATAGCGAGAGCGTGCCCGTGTCTTTATTTCACAGCTGAACCTCGAGGAATAACTATCGCCAATAAGGACAACCGTGAGTCATGCTGTAAAGTGAATAATAAACATTTCTATGTGCTGATGAATCTGGCAGTAGTGTGTGTAATTGTTCTGGGCATCGTTATTGAAAATCAAACATCATTACAAGATGCTCAAGTCCCTCAATACCTGCTTGTTAGTCACGATGTATGATCTAACACTCTCAGCGTTTAAAATCCACTTCTCCCTAGTGCTCTCGTCGGATTGTACTCAGACTAGGGTTATGTGTGCAGAACGCAGAGGGGATTTAATACCGAGACCGTGGACGTCGCTATTCAGACATCGCCTACAAACCTCAAACTTCAAGCGCGTAATAAAAGAGATGCTGGTGATGACACAACTCGTTATAGCTGGTTTACATAACGTTAGTAACAACTCTAAAGTTAAGTTAATAATGTTCCACAACATTAAATCTGACCATAAGCAGATGAAAAGGATGAGGTCGTTCTTTAATAAATTAAAAAATTCGCTGTAGTATCAGAGGAATAAAACAGACGTCAGGACGTGTTATTTATTTCTCTTTTTAAATTGCATTTACGAATACATAATTTTTAATTTGATCCATTTATGGATGGATTTACATTTCATTTATAAAATCTATTTTTTTTTTTATAATGACTCTTTTTATTGCCCATTAAAATACAAAATAATGAATCACTTTGTAATTTAGTCTATTTATTTTTAGATTAATCAATTCATTTGTAAACAAATTTATTCATGCACGTTTTTTAATGTGCAATTAGTTATTGATTAATGAAACGCTTTATTATTATTCACGAGACACGAGTGGTCCTCCATAGGTAACAGGTGCTCTTTGTGGCCCCTCCCACACACCTATATATTTATATATATAAGGAAAGGTGGGTATAAATACTGGTGGGTATAAATACAGGTGCTCTTTGTGGCCCCTCCGGTATAAATGCAGGTGGGTATAAATACAGGTGCTCTTTGTGGCCCCTCCCACACACCTATATATTTATATATAAGGAAAGGTGGGTATAAATACGGGTGGGTATAAATACAGGTGCTCATTGTGGCCCCTCCCACACACCTATATATTTATATATATATAAGGAAAGGTGGGTATAAATACAGGTGCTCTTTGTGGCCCCTCCCACACACCTATATATTTATATATATACATAAGGAAAGGTGGGTATAAATACGGGTGGGTATAAATACAGGTGCTCATTGTGGCCCCTCCTACACACCTATATATTTATATATATAAAGAGATGCACCGATACTAAATTTCTCATCCGATACCAAAAACCGATAACCGATAGTTCTGGCTTTTATCCCTTCTTTTAAATGAATAATAATTAATTCCACAATTCTGAAAGAAATGCAAATAAAAACTTTTTTATTCTCTCCATTTCAACACGTTGTTCCACAGTAACTGTTCTCATCAACATTAACACATGACTGTAATTAACATGAACACATGAACTCAATTCTGAAGATTAAAGTAAGATTATTAACTTATTGAATGTTATTCATTCATATTAAGATTGACTGAATTATAAAAATCCTCCTGTTAGTCTCACATTCACTCTCCACTAACACGAGCATTTCTACTTCATCACTGAACATCTAACTGCTCATATATAATACACACTTTTTATATTAACATTCACTGGATAGGAAATATACGACTCTATAAATATATTTTTCTGTGCAATATGTACTTTTTTGTCAATTCATCTTCATTTAAATCATTCAACGGTGTACTGGCCCTTTAAATCAGCGCGAGCAGTGCGGGAAAAAAAATGATAGATTAGCCTCGATGCCGAAACTCCCGCTTCACTGCTGCTCACGTCCATGGAAAATGTGATCAGTGCAGAGATTATAGAGATTACAACATGCAGTTTTGTCGTCATTCCACATAAGAGACATCGTCTTTACACACAGCACGATGTGTTTTCCCCGCCCTCTTTTGATTGAAAGGATACAATCAGCAATGATGAAAAATTACCTTTACCGATACCAATTCGGTGCATCTCTAATATATATAAATATATTCTGACCATTTTGGATCACTGAAAATGAAGTGTGTGTTTGGAATGTGCTAGACTCTGTGATCTCAAAACCTCGAAAAACATTCATTCTTCTGGAGCGCTTTACAACCCTGTTTTGTTTCTGTCAGCAGGGCGGCGCTTTTATGTAACGTCCCCTGTGGTCTTAACTGGCCAGGCTCCAAGCACACTGGGTGTAAAAGTAGAACGTTTCCACAGTGATCGGACACGCAGCGCGACTGAGACCGACTGACCCTCTTTACAGAAGTTTCCAAAAAGGATGACGTTATAGAGACAGACCCAGACTGTACAGATCACCTGAGGGTTTACCACAGAAAGAGAACACATGCTGTGGTACTGTGTGTACAAAATGTCACATTTTCACCCACTTATAAAGCATAAACGCAGCCAACAAAACAGTTCCGTGATTAGCAATGTTTCTATCAACACCAACTTATATCAGAAAAAAATCAGTTGATTATATCCATTACATATCTTTCATAAAATGCATTCTGTAATAACATTTACACCGTACACAATATATTATAGTCAGTAAACTAGTTCTTACAGACCAGTCTGCATTTTGTTTATTGCTAGTCATCTGGCTAGCTACTGAAAGCTAGCTGTTAATGGTAGTTAGCTAGCTAATCAATAGTTGACCAGTTAACATTTACTTAAATAATTAACAATAGCTAACACTTAATGTTAGATATCTAACTTCCAGTAGGTATGTTAACCAGTGGTTAGTGTTATTTCGATAGCTAATTATCAATACACAGGTTAGCTAGCAGTTGATGTTAGATTGCTTTGAAAAGCTAAGTGAGGTACAGTAAGATAGCTAATTATTAATTATTGATAGCTAACTATACACAATTTAAATAGTGGTTAATATTACTCAGCTAATTAAATTAGGTAGCAATGCATAATTTTTTAGATAGCTAATTAACCATAGATAATTAGCTAGCATTTATCCATCCAACCATCCATCCATCCATCTTCAACCGCTTACTCTTTTTCAGGGTCATGGGGGAACCTGGAGCCTATCCCAAAGAGCATCGGGCACAAGGCAGGGTACACCCTGGACAGGGTGCCAGTAATATCTGTTAGATCGCTAATTGATAAGTTAGCTAGATTTTAATGTTAGTTAGATAGTAGCCAAGATAGTGAGGATTCGTGTTATGAGTCTCATTAGCATACGAACCACATGGTCTTACCTACAATCATATGGTTGCAGAGGTCGCAGAAGTGCGGCTTCTTGAACGTGTGCTCCAGGAAGGTGTGTGCCGTGGGGTCAGGTGGACGCGGAGCACGCGACGGCGAGCAGATGGTCAGGGGAAGTCCGGACGGCATTATGGGAGGCGGACTCAGGGGTGGGATGTAACAGGACTCGGGCGAGACAGACACCCCGATGGTACTTAGCTGTCCTGTGCTGTTGCTGTTGCTAACCTCGGGACACGGATGCTGGAAGAAGTTGTCGGCGCTTTTGCTGCGGAGGCTCTTGGTCCTGAAGGAAAGCGAGCGCTTTAGCTTCTGCAGCTAAAAGAGAAACGAGAGAGAAAGTCATATGATAAGTTTCCCTTGTACGTGTGTCCCAAAGAAAAACACCATAAGCAAGATTTAGTTCTTCTTGCGAACTAGTCCTACAGTTTTTGTCCTACATGTTCACAAAAATGGTGTGAAAATACTCAAGAGAACATGAGATTCAATAATGATCAAAAACATGATTTGTTAACAATATGGCCGCCACCTGTCCATCAATCCAAGTGACACAGAGCTGGTTTACTCAAACGGCTTTTATTCATGATTCATATGGATTCAAACCACTAGACATGTTTAGTACAGGGTTCTGAGGATATCAGCAAAGGCTGGGGTGTGGATTTTTAATCAACAATGAATTACTTCATGGCTGCCTTCAGCCAATCAGATTTCAGCATTCAAGTCACACAATTATCATTGAGCTGTTGTCACAAAGCTTGATCATAATGCTTATTTACGGTGGTAGCTCAGTGGTTAAGACAGTGGACTCTTGATCGGAAGGTCATGAGCTCAACTCCAGCACTACCAACCTGCCACTGTTGGGCCCTTGAGCAAGGTCCTTAACTCTCAACTGCTCAGTTGTATATAAAATGAGATAAAATGCAAGTCGCTCTGGATGTCAAATGCCATAAATGTATTGTAAATGTTCTTAGAAACGTGGCAAGAACTGGACACTGGGGGTGCTATACGCAAAGAGTGCCTGGACCCCGTTAATCGCTGCTTGGATCTATATTTATTATCGAATTTAAACCTTCAAAACATGATGTTTTTGTGAAACTGGAGCTCATAAACGAGATAAGAGCAAGAATCCTAAAAGACATCCGACCCGTGAAGCCAACTGATTGAAGCAATGCGCTGAAAAACAAAATACCGGGCTATTCTGGACACCAGATGTGCGTACAAGTTGCTCACCTGCTGCTGTTCCAAGAACAAATTTATTGAGCAGCCCACTTCCCACAGATAACAGATTCATCCTGCTGAAATCAAGGCTCCAAACTCTGTACGGTTCCCATCCAGAACTCCTAATGAAGGACCAACGTAGGTCTCATTTGCTCTGGAGTTATTAATGAAGCACAGAGCGGGAACAGGACAGCGAGAGGTCGCGAGAGGAGGCAGGCTATCATCTGTCTCTCCTGATATGTAACCTCTTTATGAGCTGCACATTACCCAGGACATCAATCACTCGTCCAAATTAGCCGACAAAGCCCAGCAGAATCCGTCCTCGTTAGTCTAAAAAAGATCTCCCTTATGCCATTAAGCTGTGCCGATTAAGGGAAGATTAGGAATCAGAAAATTAGGGATGAAAATTAAAATGAAAGTGGGTGCACGCAGATAGATTAGTCGGATTTAGATGTCTCAGCCGATGTGTCAGACATCATCCCCTGTTCACCTTTTGAGAGGTGTCCAAAAACTCATTCGTGCACTCGATTAATCCCAGAATGCACCGAAATAATGTACAATGTACCCATAATGATTCGCTCGCACCTTCACTGAGAAATTAACAGGTTTTTGGGTTAATTTGTTTCTGCTCACATATCTATACACTGATGAACCATAACATTAAAACCACCTGCCTAATACTGCGTAGGTCCTCCTTATCCAGTCAAAAACAGTCGAGGCATGGACTCCACACCTCAGATGGTGTGCTGTGGTATCTGGAACCAAGATGTTAGCAGCAGATCCTTTAAGTTCTGTAAGTTGTGAGGTCGGGGCCTCCATGGATCCGACTTGCTTGTTCAGAACATCCCACAGACACTCGATCAGATTGAGATCTGGGGGATTTGGAGGCCGAGTCAACACCTTGAACTCTTTTTCATGTTCCTCAAACCGTTCCTGAACAATTTTTGCAGTGTGTCATGGTGCATTATCCTGCTGACACGAGGGAATACCGTTGCCTTGAAGGGGTGTACTTGCTCTGCAACAATGTTTAGGAAGGTGGTACGTGTAACATCTACATGAACGCCAGGACCCAAGGTTTCCCAGCAGAACATCGCCCAGAGCATCACACTGCCTCCACCAGCTGGCCTTCCTCCCATAGTACATCCTGGTGCCTTCTCTTCCCCAGAGAAGGCACTCTCGTCCACACGATATAAAAGAAAAAGTGATTCATCAAACCAGGCCACCTACTTCCATTGCTCCACGGTCCAGTTCTGATGCTCACTTGCCCATTGTGGGTGCGTTCGTCTGTGTACGTATCAGATTCTGATTCTGACTGACTGACCAGATCAAGGTTTGTCAGTGTGCTTCGGATTCAACAACATGACTCAGACATATTAATGTGGTTCGGACAGATCGGCGTGATTCACGTTTGTCGGTGCAATGCACGATTGATCTAAGATTCTGATTGAGATCAATTCCAATTCAGATTAATCAAAGTGATTCAGAATTATTATTATTATTATTATTATTATTATTATTATTATTATTAATTTAAAACCAAAAGATTCAGATGTATCAGGATCGGATGTATCAGACTTGCTGCTGTACTCCAGATTACCAGTGTGTTTAACCCAATTTCATCTCGTCAGCTGCTTTTAGCATGTGCTTGAGGAGAGGTGTTATAATCTGGACAGAGAAAAGCACACACACACACACACACACACAGGTTCTCTGTGCTTCCTACTTAAAGTAGAAAGGATATGCGAAGATATCGCATCCATTGCATTACTGTTATTATTAATATATTTTTATTCAGAACACAATAACGTACATCAGATGCACTGCGTAATATAATATAGCCCTTTAAAACACTTCGCAGACGCACAAACTCGCTCGTCTCCTCCAATCAGAGCACAGCATTCCATCAAGAATTGATTCAAGGCCATGTGTGGTGACCATTAGAATCTCAATATGACTGATGTATCGATCGGTTCCGCCCATAATGTGGACTGTAAGTCCCCCCAAGACACACACACACACACACACACAGAGATCTATTCAATTCCCATCTTTGGTGCCACGGTATCGCTTTGTCTCCCTGCCAGCTTCTTAAATCTCACAACACACGCCACCACTTCTGTCGGTCTCGCCGCTGTCCCGCCTAAACACCATCCTGGACGTATGTTCGTTAAACTGCTCGACTGATCGTGTTCAGGAACAGTAACACATGCGGAGTGTCTCAGTCAGTAGCGGCGTGTGCCAGAAGTTTAATTACGTTCATTCACAATATGTGCACCTGATTCGCAGATAGAAGACACAAGCAGGACACACACACACACACACACACACACACATACACACACACACACATACACACACACAGTAACTTTTATAACCCAGTCAGTCTGTGGTGTCTGTGTGTGGACAGAATGAGAGAGACATTATCAGTGTGTGTTGAAAAGTGTGTTCCGTGACTGAAAAGTGTCACTCGGTAACACACATACACTCCTAACACACTAATTACAACATCATACGCACTCACTAAATACACTCCTGACGTGGCGGCTGTGCGGTTATTGTTTCTACTGCCTTAAAACAAAAACACTGCTTTTAAGTTACATTAGTGAAAAATAATGCGTTTCCACTTGGAAACGATCGAAGACTCACGGTGTCTATCTGTCTATCGTTGTACATTTGAGAAAGCTTGGGGTATTTTAACAAATTATAAACCTTAAAACATTAAAAAACCTCCACATGTCACGCTACTCGGTTTGTTTTTTCCCCCCGGCGTGACCTCACACTGTTCACTCGACTCATCTCATGTGAGAAATGATAATGTCTGAAAGGGTCAAAGGGGCGGGGTTAGCATTCAAACATCTGAATTACATCCTGGATTTGAACTGCATTGAAACCTTGTACGGGAATTTGAAGGATGTTGGGGCAGTATGATACACGCTAGAGAACCCTCGAACAGCTTGCGAAAATATACAAATATTATATGAGTGGTCAAAAATGTAGCGGACAATTACACGAGTCGCCTACAAGAAGTGATTCCTGCTGAAGGAGGCAATACTAGCTTCTGAAGCCAAGGGTGTACTTACTTTTTCCCCCCACACTAGAATATCACATCTGTTGATATGTCTGTTGAACAGATGATTGAAAACGCTCGTTTTTTCCCTGGCGTGTGTTTGTTCGAGTAAATCAACTTCATTAATAGGCGCCGTTTCGACAGTATTTGCTCGTCCAAATATGTACATCCATGGGGTGTACTTATTTTTTCACACGACTTCACAATATAACTTAAGTGTGAAAAATATTGTAAGGCATTTTTGCTCAAAAGACTTTTCAGAAACTACGATTAGTTGTATGTATTGGCTGCTTGAACATTGTCTTTCTCTCTCTGTCCAAACGATTAGGTCTCTCGGAAAGACGTGAACGAACGAACGAACAAACGAACGAACGCGGCGCAGGTATTTCCGTGCTGACACCAGGCGCAACTTGAGTTAGGGCAAAAACAAGCGATGAGTTATTTCCCCACACGGCTGTTCATTGTTTATGGAAAATGAGCTTTAAACCAAACAGTGGCATCATCCGCGTGGGACGGAGAACGCACGTGCCACACGGCTCTCGTTACGGCTCTCTACCGGGGAACATGCAGGAGGAACTTTTGTTCGCCGCAGAGAGATAAGATAAAGATCTTTCATCTAAAACCTTTATAAGAACCTGCAGACGCTGGACGTCTGGGGTGGTCTGATAATAAGTACCATGCGTAATGTAGTGTAAGTTAATGTAGCTGTGTAATCGAGTGCAGGACTTTTGTTTCAGAGTCAGGTTCTGGGTCAGATTAGAAAAACAGTGCTGCATTTTTAACACTGTGCCTTCATTCATTTAGAACAGAACCTGATAGCTTCAAGGTAGAACGTACCGAAGGAAGTGTACTTTCATATACGACCCCAATTCCGAAAAAGGTTGGGACAGTATGGAAAATAACAAAAAAACTAAAGAGTCACGTGAGAATTCAGTTCACGCTGTACTATATTGAGCACGCATTATTAACACATTATTTGATATTTTACTTGGTGGAGTGAATTTATTTGTGAAAAATATACACTCCAAAAACACTCCAAAAAAGTTGGGACAGTCGAGTGTTTACCGCTGTGTAACATCAGCTTTTCTTTTAATAACACTTAAGAGTTTGGGCGCTGAGTGAAGACACACCGGTTGGTTATGTTTAGCAAGCGGAATTTTCATCCGTCCGTCCATTAGGCATTTTTTTTCATATGCGCAACTGTGCCGTGCCTTCGTTGCTTTATTTTGGTTGCAGGACTGCAGGCAGGCCATGCTAGCACCCGCACTCTCTGCTTACGCAACCATGCGCTGGTAATCTGGGCAGAATGTGGTTTGGCGTTGTCCTGCTCTGGATGGAAGCATCTGTTTTACGTATGTGTACATATCTTTCTGCATTAATGTTGCCCTCACAGATGTACAAGTTACCCATACCATGTGCACTGACACGCCCACATACCGTGTGCACTGACACGCCCACATACCATGTGTACTGACACGGCCACATCCCATGACATACGCTGGCTTTTGGACCTGATGCTGATAACGACTCTGATAACAGCTTGGATGGTCATTTTCCTCTTTGGCCCGGAGAACACGACGGCTGTTTTGTCCAAAAACTATTTGAAATGTTGACGTGTCAGACCACAAGACACGATTCCACTGTGCTACTGTCCATCTCAGATGAGACCGAGTCCAGAGAAGTGGGCGGAGCTTCTGCACACAGTGTTGGTGTATGGCTTCTGTTTGCGTAGTAAAGCCTTAACTTGCATCTGTGGATGCAGCGGAGAATGGTGTTGACTGACAAAGGTTTACCAGAGTATTCCCGAGCCCATGTCAGGATCTCCATTACAGACTCATGACTGTTTTTAAGACCGTGACGTCTGAGAGATCGGAGATCTGTTTGCAGATCGGTGAGCCTCGACCCGTCCTTGCTCTTGAAGGACAAGGCCTTTTTTAGAGGCTTCTTATAGACTATGATTAGACGATTGTCTCACCTGTTTCACATCACCTTCTTATTTCAACTTCTCACATCGCTATTAGTCCTAAATCGCCCCTGTCCCAACTTTTTTGGAATGTTCTGCATGCATACAAGATATATAAACTGATTTTAAAAAATGCATGTTAGGCTGATTGGTGTGTCTAAAGTGTCCGTAGTGTATGAATGGGTGTGTGAGTGTGTATGTGATTGTGCCCTGTGATGGACTGGCACCCTGTCCAGGGTGTACCCCGCCTTGTGCCCAATGCTCCCTGGGATAGGCTCCAGGTTCCCCGTGACCCTGAAAAGGAGTAAGCGGTTGAAGATGGATGAAAAGTATCTTGCGTCGTTCTCCGTATCTTGCGTCGTTGGTAAACTGCTGCGGTGTAAGAGAAATAAATCACTTCAGGATGTGTTGCGACTATGAGGCGGTAACAGTATCCATGTTGGTAATATTTTACTCCACATCCACGAGTGTTTTATTCTTTACTTAAGACCCTTGTTGACCCGGGAATGTCTCTAACTGGGTTAGATCATGATGCAGACACGTAAATTTCCTTTATTGGTGTCAGCAATTTGCAGGAACGCATCCCCACAGATGGCACCAGCGTAGGTCTGCGAAAGCGCCAGCTGTATTAGCGAAGCTCAAACTGAGCCACTCTATTCCACGGGCTGAGGACTTAATGAAATTATTTCACACTATTTCACGCTATTTACTGGAGTCAATTCTACATTTCCTATGAATAATACATTCCACACCGAAGATTAATTATGTTGTTGTTGTTGTGAATATTGTACTAGAGTACTGCCGTTGCACTGTGACTATCCATTAGGCAATAAAGGCTTTTACCCACCCCTTAACATTCTATCTACAACGTAAAAAAGAACCGTTCTGAAGAGATTATTTTGGACCAATTTATTAAGAATTGACCAGAGATTATTAAGAATTGAATTATTAAGAATTGAATTTGTATTCCCTTCATAAATGATGCTAGAGCATGTTACTGTAAAACTGCACTGAGGTGGGGATACATCCTTAAGTACTAGTATTATACACACACACACGCACACATTCATACCTAGGAGTGGTTTATGTTAACGAATCCACCTGCATGTTACATTTACATCTTACATTACATGTTACATGTTGTTGGGAGGTGGGCGGAAACTGTTGAACCCTGAGGGAACCACATGGGCACTAGAACACGTGAAAATCCATGGAGATGGTAACCTGAGCTCAGGCATTTTATACGTTCATATTTTTTTATCTTTTCACAACTTTACATTTTAAACTTCAGGGTTTATGTAGACTTTCAGATTGTCAAGGTCTCTAGTTGTTTAGGTTTTTCAGGAATCTTTAGTTTTTAGACTATCTTTAGGTTTGCGCACACTCCCGGTGTGCTAAAAATTGACGCCAATTAGCTTTTTTGAGGTCATTAACTTTTTCCCACAACCACTATGAGGTTTTCTTTGGTTGTTCTCAATAAAGACATGAAAGATAAGAATTTTTTTGTGCTATTATTTTAGACACATTATGTTTGTCAATACCCCTGACTTTGATGAAGATCAGATCACATTTATGCAGAAAACCATAAAATTCCAAAAGGTTTACATACTTTTTGTTGCCACTATATATAATGTTCTATAAAGTTATGTGATGTTCTATAATGTTATGTGATGGTACATGATGTTATGTAATGGCATGTTATATAATGTAATTGATGTTATGTTATGTAATGTTAGGTTCTATAATGCTATTTGATGTTATGTTATCAAATGTTATGTAATGTTATATAATGTTGTGTGATGTTATATAATGTTATGTAATGTTATATAATGTTATGTGATGGATGTTATGTTATATAATGCTATGTAATGTTATGTTCTATAATGGCATGTGATGTTATATAATGTTACATAATGGTACATGATATTATGTTATGTAATGTCATGTTATATAATGTAAGTGATTTTATGTTATGTAATGTTATGTTCTATAATGGTGATGTCATATAATGTTACATAATGGTACATGATGTTATGTTATCTAATGTTATGTAATGTTATATAATGTTATGTGATGTTATATAATGTTATGTGATGTTATATAATGGTAAGTGATGTTATGTTATATAATGTTAACATAACAACATGTACTATTATGTATGTAATGTCGTGTTATATAATGTAAGTGATGTTATGTTATGTAATGTTATGTTCTATAATGTTATGTTCTATAATGCTATTTGATGTTATGTTATCTAATGTTTTGTAATGTTATATAATGTTGTGTGATGTTATCTAATGTTATGTAATGTTATATAATGTTATATAATGCTATGTAATGTTATGTTCTATAATGGTATGTGATGTTATATAATGTTGCATAATGGTACATGATGTTAAGTTATGTAATGTCATGTTATATAATGTAAGTGATGTTATGTTATCTAATGTTATGTAATGTTATATAATGTCTGATGTTCTATAATGTTATGTGATGTTATATAATGTTATATAATGCTATGTAATGTTGTTATATAATATTATGTGATCTTATGTTATATAATGGTATGTGATGTTATCTAATGTTACATAATGTTACATGATGTTATATTATGTAATGTCATGTTATATAATGTAAGTGATGTTATGTTATGTAATGTTATGTTCTATAATGCTATTTTATGTTATGTTATCTAATGTTACACGATGTTATGTTGTTATGGTATAAAATGTTATATAATGTGAGTGATGTTATGGTATTTAATGTTATGTGATGTTATATAATGTTATGTGACGTTATGTGATGTTATATAATGTTACACAATGTTATGTTCTGTAATGTTATGTTCTATAATGGTATGTGATATAATGTTACATGATGTTATGTTGTTATGGTATGACATGTTATATAATGTGAGTGATGTTAGGTTACATAATGATATGTGATATTATGTTATATAATGTTACGTGATTTTATGTTATACAATGTCATGTGATATGTTATACAATGTCATGTGATATGTTATATAATGTTATGTGATGTTATGTTATATGCTGTTACATGATGTTATGTAATGTTATGTTTTATAATGGTATGTGATATATAATGTTACATACTGTTACATGATGTTATGTTGTTATGGTATGACATGTTATATAATGTGAGTGATGTTAGGTTACATAATGATGTGATGTTATGTTATATAATGTTATGCAATGTTATGTGATATGTTATATGCTGTTACATGATGTTATGTTATATAATGTTATCTAATGTTATGTTCTATTATGGTATGTGATATGTTATATAATGTTATGTAATGTTATATAATGTTACATAATGTTACATGATGTTATGTTGTTATGGTATGTAATGGTGTGTTATATAATGTAAGTGATGTTATGTTATGTTATGTATGTTGCACACTGCATGGATAAAGAAATGTCTGATAAGAACTGACTGGATGGACTTTATCTGATAAAACTCACTGATGGTGATGGTGACGTTCAACCCAAAACACACCGCAGATCACCGATACATATTGACAACAAAAATGTGATTTAACGGCAGTGTTAAATAATAGTATTACTATTACTGTATGAAAACTACATTTATATCATAATGTTATTGTTCTAGACTAGGCAGGCAGCACTGTTCCGGCTGTAATTAATGAGTCCTTAATTTGGGCAAGTTTAAAGGAGTGACCTTCATAATCCACAAAAGTGTCCTTCTAACCCTTTTTTTTTTAATCTAGAATTGTGATAATGTTTTACATTTGACACACACTAAGCACTTTTACACTTTTACCCAGTAGTGTATCTGTCTAATTCCAATGACCTGTCCGATATTTTCTGGCTAATTGTAGCACTCAAGGCCACAGCTGACCTAGTTAGTTGGTGGAGAGCTGTGAAACAGCCAAAAACGCCAATACGGGTGACAATGCACATCCCACCAGCTCGCCTACCACATCACAGATCCATCTGACTCGTCTGCTCGATTTATGCATCATGAAATGAAAGACATTGGGAATCACGTCACACCAAGCTAAAAATAAATCTGGATCCTTTCGTGCAATATGAAAAGCCTTTTTGGGGGAAAAAAAGGGAAATAATGAAATGAAATGAATAAATGTTTAAATAATAATAAGCATCAACTCTGCCAGCCTTGTCCTTGTCAACTAGATAATATCGTCACTACGCTGCTGACTGTACAAGCGACACACTTTTAAGTAAAAAACAGCTTTGATATCTGTTCTTCCAGGTTCCTATGTTTGGCTAAATGATATCCCATAATTCCAGTAAACAGCAAGGCAGTTGTTGTTATGGAGTAAAATGTAATAAATAACTATCTTTATACCTACGACAGCGCTGTTGAATTCTCAAATCTGAAGGTGTGAATTAATGCATTTTCTGTAGCGGGACTGTAGTTCCGGCTGTAATTAAAATCACAGGTTCATGTTAATGCGCTCGTTTTAAAATGTTACAGTTTCTATAGTAACAGCTCGTTCACGTGGGCTCGTACGGCAGATGCTCCACAAAACCTAACATTAATAATAAACAGATTAAGAAAATGTGCTGTCGTTTGCTGTTATTTGTGACGGTGATGTTTTCTGCACTTTTATTTCATGTCCATTTATGGAAGGAGTCTCCAGCGTCAGCACTGCAGACAGTTGCACGTCAGTACGTTTTTTGGTCATTCATTTTGAGAGAGACAGAGAGAGCATGAGAGTGAGAGAGTGAGAGAGAGAGAGCGAGAGAGAGAGAGAGAGAGAGAGAGAGAGAGAAGGAGAGAGAGAGAAGGAGAGAGAGAGAGGCTGGAGAGGGAATGACTGTTTATAGCTGCTATAACATAAGCGATAACCTGAACTAACTCATTTCTACTGTGGTCTGAGAGGAATAAAACACTACAGAATGTGCTGTTATAGGAAAATAATCAACTTTGGCTGGTAACAGTCAGTACGTTTACACGGACAACAATAATCCGATATGAACCCGATTAAGACGATACTCTGATTAAGACACTAGCAGGTAAACAGAGATTATTGATGACCTTAATCTGATTAAAGTCATACTCGAAGTAAACACAAATGGAATTAAGATGTGTGGAGTGTTCCTGTTTTAGTCGCTTTACAGACATGTACACACCTTAATCACACTATTAACCTCGTGTGAGAGTTTTCACCGCATTGTGCGACAGGACACGTACACACACGGCAGTGCTCAACCATCTGATGGCAAACAAGAGGGCAAGCGGTTTGAGACGCAGCCCACGGCTTCAAGCAGTCGTCTATTAGCACGTACAGCATGACAAATAATTAACCGCACTTGAAGTGTTCGTAAAATTAAAAATAAAACACCCAAAACTGTATTACAGACATGTAAACACCTTAATCACATTATGAACGTCGTGTGAGAGTTTTCACCGCATATTGCGACAGGACACGATCACACACACAGCAGCGCTCAACATTTACGGCGAACAAGAGAGTTCCAAACTGCATACTTTCCTACTATAGGCCTGTAGTGGGGAAAATACATGTATCTCGGCTACTATATAGACAGTAAGTACGCGGTTTGAGACGCAGCCCACGGCTTCAATCAGTTGTCTATTAGCACGTACAGCATGACAAATAATTAACTGCACTTAAAGTGTTTGTAAAAAATAAATAAATAAAAACACCGAAAACTGTATACGGTACCATAACGAAGACGAACTGTATGTCGATACGTGAAATTCTGGAGGGACGTCGGACGGCGTGGCGACGTAATGACGCGGGCTGTTAATCTAATTATGATATATAACATGTAAAACATGTGAACATGACAGGAGTATTCTAAAAGCGACTCATGTAAACACCTTAATCACATAATTATCTTAATCAGAGTAAGGTCAATCATTACATTACTGCTGTCCGTGTAAACGTAGTCAGAGACTCCGCTTCATCACACCACGCTGTCGTGGATGACTTTCCTATAAAAGCGTGACACAGAGTGTCACCAATTAAATTATTAATGAGCAAAATGTCATACATTTTATCCATTTATAGCTACATTTAACGGTGTGGAACATCCATGAAACAAATGAGTTCCTGTTCTCACTTACATAACAGCAGCTATAAACAGTCTTTCTTTCACCGTCCTCTCTAATTTCTCTCTCTTGAAGTAAATAAGACCAAAAAATGCAGTTTGCCATGTTACCAAGAAAGCACAACTCCTCTGTCCTGAACACGTTCCCGTGCCGTGGCACAAAGTTCAGAGGGTGACGTGTGCTGATTTCATGCTCTGATCCGAGTTCACATCACCTGCTTGCTTTTCACTTTTGCCTGAAACACCTTTACCTCTAGCTGACACCGGAGACTCCTTCCATAAACATCAAAGAAACACGTCCTTACAGAAAATAAATCAATATCAGACATCGGGAGAACAAGTAAGTGGATGGGATACAAAAATGTCATCCTTGGAGTTTCAGTTCATTCTCAGAAGCACATCTGATGAACCAGGCTTAAATCGGGATTGTTTTATTCTGATCCAGAACCAGCACACCTGTACCAGGTAATCACCTGAACCTACTGAAATAATTAGATAGATAGATAGATAGATAGATAGATAGATAGATAGATAGATAGATAGATAGATAGATAGATAGATAGATAGATAGATAGATAGATAGATAGATATATAGATAGATAGATAGATAGATAGATGGATGGATAGATACAGATAGATAGCTAGATAGATAGATAGATAGATAGATAGATAGACAGATAGATAGATAGATAGATAGATAGATAGATAGATAGATAAATTTAAAAAATAAAAGCTTGAGAAAACAAAGAGAGAGAGGATTTACGGTATAATGATGATACTGTGGCGCGCGCTGAGACGGTAAGCTGTGACGGTGTGGGTAAAGCGCACGCGCTCCCGTTACCTTGGACTCGTGCTGGCTCGCGGATGTCGGAGACTGAGGCGGCTCGCTCTGCTCCGTGGCTGGCTCTTTCTCTTTCCCGTTCCCGTCGCTGTCGGTCTGCGTCATGTTGTCTGGCGGAATCATGGATGCAAGTAGGTGCGAGAACCCCCACCCCTCAAACAAACAAACAAACAAACAAAACTAACAAAACAAAGCAACCCAGCAGTTCTAGCCGCGGTGTTTACATATTTCCCTCGAGTTCCGTGAAACGGCGTCACCTGTAACGGGATCCCCGGTCCTCACATCGCGCTCAGAAGTGCGCGCGCGCTGCTGGATTTGCTGATTAAAATCTAATTAAAGTGGTGTTTTAATCTTCTAATAATAATAATAATAATACGAACAAAAAAAATAGGAAGCTGGAAGTTGGAGCGTGTGGTGCTTTATTTCCCAGGCGCTTCTTTCCAGTGTTTATTTCCTTTTCCGTTACTTTCACTGACTTGCGAGCGAGATGTGCGCGCGGGCGCTCGGTTTGGGTCAAACTGCTGGCCGCGCGCTCCTACTGTTCATCCGTCAACTCGTGCATTGACCAATCAGCGCTCTTAGAGGGCGGTGCTAAGAAACGATCCAGCCCTCCGTAGAGGGATTTCCATGGTTACGCATGGTTTTTGAGACTCGGAAATAAAGTGCACTAGGTAGCGTGCACTTGTTTATTTTTATACCCCTTCTTTAGGGTATATGTAGGTAAATATAAACACATTTTAGGGAGTTTTTTTGTTATATATATATATA
>JAFFST010048177.1:0-12238 GCA_022414735.1 Noturus placidus | reverse complement strand
GTGTGTGTGTAAAGAACAAGCTGTTTTGTCTGTGTGTGTGTTCCCCTCCTTAGAGACGAAACAGCAGATATTGTAACTAGGGCTTTTCCTCAATAAATGGCAGGAGAATGCAGAGGAACGTTAGAACATGTAGGGGATTGTGAGCTAAATGATTCTCTGCATCTTCTCCTTGCAAGCAAAATGTAAAATTGTGTTGTATGGTTCTTCTGCTGTCCAGGTTGAGTTTTAACCTAACAGAGGTCCAATGCAAGGACCCACCAGACAGAGAATGTCGGCTGAAGGATGTTGGACATGTGGAGACCCAAGTCACTTCAAGAGAAATTGTCCACAGGCAATGACAAGGTACACATGGGGAGATCATGTGGATAGGGCTGAGAGGAGAGGTCAGACCCTAGGGCCACAAGCAATGGTACAAGGACAAGGAAACCAATGGATGGAACAACAATGGCAGCCCCCAGTGCCTCCTGGAGGGTCGGTGTTTGGCCCCAATGGAGGGCCAAACCCACAACTGAGATGAAGAGGCCCAGAGAAGTCAGAGGGGGAGCTGGTGCAGTACGTCACCACACTGCACCCAGTGTCAGTTGGGAAGGGATTAAAAGTACACTTCATGATTGATACAGGGACTACTTATTCAATAATTGGGAAAGAATGCTCACAGCTCCCCCTCACCCATAAAGCAAAAAAAATTACAGAGCCTCAGAAACTTACACTCGATGGTGTTACTATATAGACACCCCTGCTATATTCTCAAGGGGCACCAGTGAATGTACTAGGCCGAAATGCCCTGTGTAAACTAGGAGCAAAATACAATGTGACCCAACTGGGCTGTGGGTTACCTTTCTGACGCCCATTGCTACACAGTACTTGCTCCTCCAAGAACAAGACATAACTCCACCAGTTATTGACAAAGTGTACTGGTTGGAAGTGGAGGACATGGAGGAATCAGAACTATGGGAAAAGTTTGAAGAATGGAAACTCTGGCTGAAGTATATGCACCCGGACTGCCACGAAACACAAACTCTGTTACACTGTACAATCACGTATGACAAGGGAGGACAGGATGAGGAGTTTGCCCAGTTGTGGGAAGAACTCGAAGAAGGATGTAAAATAGTATTAAAGACTTTGGATGTAATAAGTGTGCTCCAAGGGATAGCAGCCATGGTACAACTGCCAGAAAGACTGAAAAATTGGTACCCGGTGGAGGAGGCAGTCCCCAATGTCTCTCTTAAAGTCGCAAGTAAGTTTGAACCTAAAGATTTAGGACCAATGTTTAGGAAGGCTAGGGAAGAGAGGGAATGGAAACCAGCTGAGAACCCATATTTACACAGGTCACCTGATGGGCAGTTCATATTAATCTCTGTAACAGCAGTAGACCCAATGGTAGCAATATGCATCGTGATTCATAAGGTAGATGCAGGGCAAAAGCAGATGGTAATGTTAGAGGAAGGAAAAGATCTAGATGAGGAAAAACTGCTAAGAAAGGTGCCAAAAAAAGTTATGGACAAAGCACCCAACAGATGTAGGGTTAGTTGAATCAGGAAAGCTAGCAAAGATAAAAGTCAAAGGGAACCTTCGCCTTGCATACCAAAGACAATACCCATTGTCCTCACAACCCAGGGAAGGTATAAGACCAACCATACAATGACTAATTGAAGCAAGTGTATTGATTCCCACCAGGAGCCCTTGAAACACTCCAATCTTTCCTGTCAAGAAGCCCGATTCAGGTAAATGGAGGTTGGTGCATGATTTGAGAGCTATAAATCAAATAGTGATAACTGAAAAGCCAATTGTCCTAGACCTGCACACATTGTTATCAAACATACCTGAGGGAACAAAGTGGTATACGGTAATTGACCTGTGCTCTGCATTTTTTTAGTGTACCTCTCCACCCAGATTCACAGCATCTATTTGCATTTACTAATGCTTGACAACAATACAAATACACAAGACTTCCCCAGGGATATTGTGAAAGCCCCTCTATATTCAACCAGGTTCTGGCTCATGACTTTAATACTCTAAATTGTCATAGTTCCTTGTTGCAATATGTGGATGAACTTTTACTCTGTAGCCCGACCAAAGAACAATGTCAGGAAGACTCGGTAAAAATGTTAACTATGTTAGCCGAAAACACCACAAAGTGAGCAGAGAAAAACTCCAGTTTTATAAACCTAAAGTAGAGTACTTGGGACGTGTTCTGGAAGGGACAAACCGCAAAATTTTCGCCTAAGCATGTGGAAGCCATTAGGAAAGCACCCCAACCGCAAACTGTACGACAATTGTTAGCATTCTAAGGAATGGCGGGTTTTAGCCAACCATGGGGCTGTGACTTTGCGCTAATAATTCAACCTCTCCATGCCTTAACCAAAAGTGCAGACCAAACACAGCCAAATGCTCCTCTTACCTGGACCCCTGGGGCATTAGCTGCATTTGAATCACTCAAAGCCACATTGATGTCAGCACCTGCATTGGCAAACCCTGATTATGATAAATCCTTTGACTTGTATATTTCAGAAAAACAGGGTTTTGAATCTGGTGTATTGACACAGCAGCAACAAGGTGTAGGTAAACAATCTATAGCATACTACAGTACCACATTGGATAACGTTGAGAAGGGAATGCCACCTTGTTATCGTGCCTTGGCGGCTGCCACATTTGCTTACCAATAGGCATCCTCCATTATGATGTGGCAACCAGTCATACTGTACACAACACATGCATTGCATGCATTATTGACCAGTCAGTCTTTCGTCATTACAAACTCGCAACGCACAGGATATGATGCCATTACGTTGGCCCCAGAGTTAACCATAGAGAAGTGAAACACATTTAACCCCGCTGTCTTGTGTTAATCCACAAGACGGGTTGCCCCATGAATGTGTGTCCAAATCAGAAAAAATCCTAAAAGCACATGCTGACTTAGAGAATCAGCCTTTTTCAAATGCAGAACATGTCTTCTTTGTAAATGGTCGTGCTTTCAAGCTGATTCAGGGAATAAAGCTGGATTTGCGTTCATAGAGGCTAGGGTAGATCCCCGTTTATTTAAAACTGTAATGGAGGCTCTTTACCCCCACCCTGCTCAGCACAATTGGCACAAATAAGGGTTCTGACTGCTGCATGTGAACTAAGAAGTGGTAAAAGCTGTACAATTTATACTGATTCAGCATATGAATATGGAGTATGTCATGTATTTGGGCCTATATGGGCACAGAGGGGTTTCCAAATGGGTCCACAATTACTCATGAAGCAGCTATATCAGATTTGTTTGTTCTATACAAGACTGATGGTAGTTTTGTTACTAGAGGTAACACAGCAGCAGATGAGACTGCAAAGAAAGCTGCTTTAGGAACATCACCAATGCTGGCCTTGATAAACCAGAGGGAGGTAGAGGTCCGACACCCGCAAGAGGATAATGCGGAATAAATCATGGACATACAAAAAGATGCCAGTGAGGCGGAAATAGCTAAATGAATAGCTAGAGGAGCAAAGAAAGAATAAGGCACAGGACTATGAAATCTTGGGAAAATCAGAGAGGTTTTGTGGTCCCCTTACTTAGCTAGTATGATTAATAAGGCACTAAATCAATGCAAAACATGCATAAGACACAATGTTTGCAAGAACTTCACAGCCCCCATAGGGCACATTCCAGAACCAACGGGTCCATTTAGGCACCTAATAATGGATTTTGTGGATTTGGGCAGTGACAATCGGAAGGAGGGTAAGAGATACATATTGCTGGTGGAAGATTGCTTCAGTCGTTGGGTAGTTGCAGTTGCAACAGCCAATCAAAAGGCATTAACAGTGGCTAAGTTTCTGTGTAGGGAGGTTATTCCACAGTTTGGAGTTCCGGATTTCATCAGCTCAGACAATGCTCCACATTTTGTTAATCAGGTTATAATGGCTGTAGCCAAAGCTTTTTGTATGGAGCATAAGCTGGGGTGTTTGTATCATCCACAAGGATGATTGTATCAGTCAGAGGGAATGGTGGAAATGGCTAATGGTATAATAAAAAAACAAGGTTACAAAGATCTTTGAAAGTTCACAGCTTACCTGGGTTCCAGCATTGCCACTGGCCCTAATAAAAATGCGGTCCCAGATAGGATAGGCTCCAGCATCCTAATCAAGGAGGGAAGGTTGTCTCTTGTGTCCTGCCAGAGAAGCAGACAACACACACACTGTAGATAATCAAGAAGACTTAGACTTCACAAGCAACAGTGATCCGGTGGACCCCCAGGTGGGTCTCTCCCACAGAACATGTGGACAAGTTAAGAGGAGGGGAGAGCACAGAGCATGCTGCCAGTACACCTAGTGGTAGCACTAGCATTACAGAGCATGCACCATTGATGATTTCAGGCAAAGACTAACAGGCAGTACCAAACATGGCTGACATACCACCTGAGGAAGTCCCTGCACCTCCAGCCCTTAATCCAGACCCAGACCATATTGCTGAAGCCCCTGTCGTATTTGACGACAAGACAGTGGTGCAGTTGTTAGAGAACTTGTACGAGCAGCTATCAGGGACTCTAGATTTACAGGTTCTGAGTGATTTTGACATCCTTGCTTATCTTCAACAACCCCAACAGCTCCTGAACACTGTCCCTGCCATAGATATAAACCAGCCAATTATACAGCTCCTTTCACTTGAATTTGCAGTTCCGTGTCCTCAGGTGGCTCATGCAGTTGGACCAGATGTCATTCCCCAAACTGGCCCTGAGACAGGTGGACCAGATGTCATTCCCCAAACTGGCCCCGAGACAGGTGGACCAGTTGTCATTCCCCACGCTGGCCCCGAGGCCATACCCCCGGATGCGGCTGAACCGCACTGACCATCACATTAAAATTAGGGTGCTTCTTTCAGCCATCATTGTAATAAGTGTTGACAGAAATGACCGTGCTTATTATCATCATTCTAGGTGCCACTAAGGTCCAGAAAATAGTACCCTTGGCTGAAATTTCATTGCACCACACTACCGTCGGAAAGATTTGCAGTTTCCTAGCGCTGGGCAGGCTAACAATGTAATATTAAGCAGATCATGCAGACACACTAATGGCCTGCTCATACTGATAAGCCCAATGACTTCTGCTAATATAGACCACAGATTGCATTAACTTTGCTTAAACTGTGCCCAGGGTGTACAGTTGCTTAGAGCAGACACCAACTATACCGTCCATCACAGAATGTGGAGCATGGAGCGCTCCTTGTTAAAAGGTACAAACTGAAGCCTCCTGGGACTGATTTTCTGCATCAGAGAGCAGGCCTGCTACAATCTGTCCAGTAGGTCCATTAAAGATCACCGGTTGCCCAAAGTTGTTTCTTTGCTCACCTTCAGAGTCAGTAATATTACCCAGGCAAATGGATTTACTCGCATTTGGGGACTGAAAACAATATCGCATCTCTCATTTTCTTTTAGTTGTAACCAGACAGCATGCAGTGATCAATCCCAAAATGTTGTAGTTAAGAGGACTGCCGCTGCCCAAATGGTAAAGCTGCGGAGAGATAGCTTTTATAAGGAAGCTACCCGCCCTCGCAGCAATTTGTATTTGAATTGGATGTTTCATACAGCTCGCATGGTTACCAATCACACTTGTCTCGTATGTCATCAGTAGTGCTCTACCCCTTCTCATGCGATCTTTGAGAAATTTGGATGAATGTTTGGCAGAACCTTACAATGAACATTACTTGTGTCCTACTGTCTGCCTGTTGGTGGCAGCTTCCTTGAGCTTTGTCCCAGCTTGGATGCGCAATGTGAGCCAGAGCTGTGACTTCCACCCAGTAAGTACCCCTCTCGGTGCTTCTATTCCCATATATGTTGGTTTCAAGGAGAAACTGGGGGTCACTGTTTACCTCACCTCCGTTTACCACCTGCAGGCTAACGGACAGGCAGAAAGGACCAATCAGGAGATTCTCCGGTTCCTCAGAACCTTCTGAACCTCCAGCCTGGAGGATTGGAGTCACTTCCTCCCGTGGGCATACCCAGAACTCGTTGCGACACTCTGCAACACAGCTAATCCTGTTCCAGTGCGTCTTGGGCTAATAACTGTTGCTGTTCCCCTGGAACGCGGCCACCACTGCCACCCCAGCAGTAGACGAGTGGTATCGCTACAGCGAGGAAGTCTGGGAACGCACCCATCAACAGCTGGTATGGACCTCTCGTATCGCCAAATGAAAGGCGGAAAGGCATCGCGGGGCTCACCCAAATTATCAGCCTGGCAACAGGGTGTGGCTTTTAACAAGGAATCTCAAGGCACCACTCTCGGGCAACAAATTGGAACCCAAGTATGCCGGCCCCTTCCGGATCCTGAAACGGGTGATCAAAGTCTCCTACCGCCTAGACCTCCCAAGACAGCCACATTGCCTCCTCATTCCATGTCTCCCTGCTCAAGCCGGTTATGCCAGGCCCTTTAGCCGTGGCAGTTACGGAGAATACCCCACATGACCCGTTAGAGATCAGAGGTTGCCCAGATTACCATGTTAAGGAGATCTTGGACTCCAGACACAGGAGAAGGGTACTCTAGTATCTGGTGAAATGGGAGGTTTATGGCCCAGAGGAGCAATGTTGGGTCCCATCCCGGGACATTCTAGACGCAAGCTTGTGTGACAACTTCCACGTGGCTCATCCAGACAGACCGGCACCTCAAAGGGCTCCCAGAGTGAGCCCTTTGGGGGGGCTCTGTAACGCCACGGCGAATTCGCAACCACCGTGCTGTCGCGGACTACATATCCCAGCCACACTCACACTCAAGTTCGCCAGAGTACTGAGTGCAAACACCTGTGTGCCGCCCAGTTATATAAGACCTTGTTAACAACAACATGATGCAAATTAATGCTCAAGTTCACCTGTGTTCTTGCTAAGTTACCAGGCTCTCTAATACGATTTGGATTTACACGATTTCAGGACTTCAGCCTCGTTCATGACTATGATTATTGGACTTCGCTTTTGGATCATGTTGTTTACTTCGGTCTGTGTGACTCATGTTGCAAGCTTCCCTCATCTCTTCGTCATCTCTTGGCCCACGCTTGCCTCCGAACAGGTACCAAAACACATACAAACAGACAACAAAACACATAGACCTCTACTTTTATGCCAGTATTTGCATAACTTCTTGTTTATTTTTAGTGTTGCTATGCTATATGACCAAAATTATGTGCACCCCTGACCATTAGACCCATATATAGATCTTCCCAAACTGTTGCCACAAAATCTGATGCACACACTTGTATAGAACATCTCTGTATGCTGTAGCATTACAATTTCCCTTCACTAGAACTAAGAGGCCCTAACATGTTCCAGCATGACAGTGTTCCTGTGCAAAAAATGAGCTCCACGAAGACGTGGTGTGTTAAAGTTGGAAGAAGGTGGAAGAATTCAAGTGTCCTGCACAGAGCCCTGACCTCAGTCCCACTGAACACCGTTGGGGAAGCCTTTCCAGTCGATTTTGGGGCATGGCTGTTCATTCAGCTACAAGAGCATTAGTAAGGTTGAGGTCAGGCGCTGATTGGGTGAGGAGGCTCCAATTCAAGGTCATCCCTTCCCAGAAGAGTGAACATTATTAGAATCAGAATTGGAACAACAAGCACAACATTGTTGATATACATATGTTGATGTTGTTGTTGCTCCTATTACGGGTCACCACAGTGAATCATGTGATTTTCATGTTTTTTATTTGGTTTTATGCTGGATGCCATTTCTGACACAACCCTCCCATTTTATCTGGGCTTAGGACTAGCACTGAGAGTAAACCTCCGAGTGGTTGGGCTGGTTTGCTGCCTGGGAATTAAACCCAGGCAGTGATAGTGAGAGCAATGGGATCCTAGCTTCTAGACCACCAAGGGACATACATCATATGTTGATGTACTGACTGTCATGATTCGGAGGCAGGAAATAAATGCAAGAGTCCTTTATTAACACAAAAAATATGAAAACAAACCTTCAACCTGGTGTTAATCCATCACGCAGGGAAACAGAGAAACAAAGGAACGTCAGACAGTCTAAACATGTAGAAGCAATCACGCGCAACCTTGTGCAGAAAACTCGTAACTTAAATAATCCACTTAATGAAAACTAACCCAAAACACCTGACGCGACTTGTCCATACTTCCGGCATGCAACCACGTCATAGGGTGACATGACAGGGCAAAGTCTATGCGGTGGCGCCCTCTGCTGGTCGAGGCGTGACACACTGACAGGAACAGACTGGCCATTGGGAAGTTCAGGAATTTTCAGTGGGCCAGTCTTGTGAGGGCTGTCCTTTTTTTCCAACCCAAGCATTATATAGCCTATATGCATATATTCAATAAGTCATCTTAGATACAGTGTTACAGCTATGCTGGTCGTGCAGTCAATAATTGCAGGTAGCAGTTGCCATCACAACTGAAAGTACCTCGCACTTAGGGAGCTAGTATCTAGCACTTGTTGAAAGTATCTAGCAGTCGTTCCCAAAATATGGAATTTGAGAACATGTAGCAAAGTAAAATAAAGAATTTATTTAAGCAGTCTGCAGGTGGTGATGAGGATGGTGGTGAAGAGGCAGAAACATCATCGTGGAGTGAACAGGGAGCAGGTGTCTTGCAATGCTTATATGCTAATTGCTGTGAACTAGCTAAATAAACTAACTAATACCTAAATATTTTTGTTAACCTTGGGGTTTCAGTGCTTATGCTAGAGTATTGCAGCGCTGCAGGTTTGACCTTTTCCAACTTTAACTGGTCAGATACAGGGCACAAATGTTTAGAGAAGTTTATGCTAAATCTGCGTTAAAAAATGGTCATCAACTTCGACTGTAAATGGGTAAAATAAACATGTAAATTTGAGAATTTTGTTCTAGACATTTTTTCTATTTGCTGCATTATAGTCTATAAAGCATACAATATTCAATAGCCAGCCCAGAATTTAAAAATTATTTGTTAAATACTCTACAATCTAAACAAACAGGTGAACTAGAATGGTAAAGGATAAAGGACGAGGAGGGAGCAGGAACCAGCACAGATCCAGTTAGAGGTACATTACTGAATGTTATTGTGTGAGTATGATTTAATAATCATATGATCGGGTTGGACTTCATTCAAGTTATTTATTTTTGCATTATGAAAAATAGAATGAATGGAAAGTATGTTGCGTAATAAACCACATATATATTTGCCTGTGTTAAGGTTGGACTATTCTTCATGAATTTAATGAATACAACAATATTTGATTCTCATGTCAGACAGCCCAAATGATGCATTTTTAACAAACAAGTAAAGGGTTAGAGTTCATTTTGAAGAAGTTAAATTTTTGCTTTCTGTACACACAATGGAGAGGAAAACCTTTAGAAAAAATTGTTTAATCATCTTACATATCAGCACAATTAACACAAACAATACAATTTGGAAGGCTGGGAGTTCAAATCCTCCAACCTGCCACTGTTGGGTTCTTGATCAAGGCTTTTAACCCTCAACTGCTCCGTTGTATAACTGAGATAAAAGTAAGTCGCTTTGGATAAGGTCGACTGCCGAATGCTTTACATTTAAATGGAAATGATAGAGAAACATGTTGTGTCCGTTCGTATTTATTACAGCACATTGGGATGTTTTTTTGTTGCCAGTCCGCCATGTGTACTGATGTTATTTATGCAAAGATTCAACTTTGCACTCAGCAAACATACCGATATATTGATTTTATCATTTTAATACATTTTCATTCATTTTTATTCTTGAACAAGTTGTTTATAATTCGATCTACAGCTCTGCCTGGGTTTGTTCTTTCTGCCTCTACTTTTGCACAGCCCTCTTCAAATCCTTCTTCTTTTGCCTCTTTAACTTTTTCATCAAGTTGAGCAGTAAATTCTTCCTCTGCCTGTCTCCTGGCGTCGAGTTCTGTCTGGATCTTCAGGTTCTCCAGCTCCTTCTTATGCTGCTCTCTAATGAAGGCAAGATTTCTCTCCGTCTCCTCGTTCTGTCTTCTTTCTTCTTCTTCTTTCTCCTTTCTGAACTCTTCCTGTTGTCTCTGTAGTTTCTCTTCCATTTCCTTTTTGTGTTCTTCATCTTTTCCCTTTCTTTCTCTCTCATCTTTTTCTCTTTGTACCTTTTGTTGTTCTTCCATCTTTCTGATCTTTTCATTGTAATCAGTTTCTATTCTTTTCTTTTCTTGTTCTTCTTTCTCTTTTCTTTCCTTTTCTTTTAAATCTCTCTCCTCCTTTTCTTTCTGTTTTTCCCACTTATATTTCCTCTCCTTCGTAGTCTGATCTAAACTCCACTTGTTCTCGATAGCAGCAATTTTTTCCTCCCAGTTCTTCTGCTGTTGTTTCCTCTTCTCGTCCTCTTTCCTCATCCTTTGTTCCCACTCTCGTTGTTGAGATAACTGAAGATCTTGTAGTTCCTTCTTTTTACTTTCCTCTGCATCCTTTATTTTCTCCTCTAAATCCCTTTTTCTCTTCTCCTCCTCTGCTGCTTTCTGTTCATACTCCTCTCGCAGTTTCTTTAATTCTTCTTCTTCTTTCTTTCTCATTTCTTCTTTTTCTCTTTTAATCCTCTCATTCTCCTCTCTCTGTTGCTCCTTCCATTCTTGTTCTTTCCTCCTTCTTTCCTTCTCCTCCTGATCTCTCCGTTTCTGATCGTCCTCTCTTTGTCTCTCCCACTGTTTCCTGTTGTTCTCTCTCTCCGTGTTTATTTCTTGCATCCATTCCTTCATCTTCAAGTCATCTTCTTCTCTTCTCTTCCTGAAGTCTTCTCTTACCTGTTCTTCCCTTTCAGACATTTCTCTCTTTATTTTTTCTTCTTTCTGTTTAAATTCTTCTTCTTTTCTTCTCCCTTCTGCTTCTTGTCTTTCTTTTTGTTTCTGTATCTCCATCCTCATTTTGTCCATTTCAGCTTCATATTTGGTCTTCAGTTCTTCTTTCTCTCTCTCTATCTGCTCCTCTCTCTCCTTCAGTATTCTCTCTTTTTCTTCTTCTAGAGCTTCCTCCACCTGCTGGAACATGTCATTAGTGTAGCAGCTTCCTCCGTTCACCTTCACCATCGAGTCAATTTTATCCAGAAGAGTCAGGACCTGGGTGTTGCTGGATTTATTGTTGTTGTTGAAAACATGGAATCTGTTACCAAACTCTGATAAAAGCTTCTTTAACCATGGCCCAGTTTTTTCTATGTACTCTTCAATATTCAGTCCTTTTACTTTGAGCTGATCACCTCCAGTGAAGAGCACAATAGTGTAGATGTTAGATTTCTGCCCAAAAGTCTTTTCAATGATTTTCACTGTCTCTCTCTCCTCTTCTGTGAAGCGATTTCCTAATTTCAGCACCAGCAGGAACACATGAGGACCAGGTGCTGCCATGGAGACGCATTTAATAATCTCTTTCTTGGTTTCATCATTATGAGTATTTGTGTCAAACAGTCCTGGAGTGTCGATCACAGTAATCTGTCTCTTATTGACATCTGCTGTCTCTTTCTGACACACACTGGTAACTGATTCACCAAACAGGTCTTCATTAAATACCTTTTTCCCAAGAATGGTGTTTCCTGATGCACTCTTCCCAACTCCGGTCTTCCCCAACAGCACAATTCTGAGTGTGTCAGGGTTCTGTGACAAATCTGTCCAAACAGAGAAAAGCCATTGATCTTTAAAATAGACAAATATGAAAACCTGCTAGAGCTATTATAAAATAATAAAAAGAATTTTAAAAAAACTACATCCCCAATTCCAAAAAAGTTGGGACACTGTGTAAAGTGTAAATAAAAACAAAATGCAAAGATTAGAAAATCTCATAAACCCATATACTATTCACAATAGAACACAGAAACAGCAAATGTTTAAATGGATAAAATGTAAACTTTTGAGGTGTAAAATGTAATTTTGAATTTGATGGCAGCAACACGTCTCAAAAGAGTTGGGACAGGAGCAACAAAAGGCTGGAAAAGTAAGTGTTTGAAAAAAGAAACAGTTGGCGGTTAATAAAGAACAGGCCAGTAACATGACTGGGTATAAAAAGAGTGTCTTAAAGATTCAGTCTTTCAGAAGTAAAGATGGGCAGAGGTTCTCCAATCTGCGATAAACTGCATCTACAAATTGTGGAACAATTTCAGAATAATGTTCCTCAACGTAAAATGGTGAAGACTCTGAATATCTCATCATCTACAGTACAAAATATCAAAAGATTCTGAGAACCTGGAGAAATCTCTATGGACAAAGAACGAGGGTGAAACTAAATATTGGAGCATGTGAGTGAGAAGGCATGCATGCAGTGAGCGCAACCTGAATCTTTTAAT